>CM034152.1:662470417-662716162 GCA_019776745.2 Taxus chinensis
TTTAGCATGTGAAACAAAGTAGAGAATTGTATGAGTTTTGCATGTAGATTTGTTTGATTCATCTTACCAATTTGTGATATGACCGTTCCTCACTTTTCCACAAGATGTCTGCATTTTTTCTGCTCTGCCTCATAATCTGCTGCAATTTAACATGCATGCATTCTTTTTCAGTTTTCCACTGGTGTGTTTTGATTTTCTAGCCATCCGCTCCCGTTATAGTCAATTATTGTTTTCCACAATGTTTTTCTATAGTGTCCAACTTTATTTGCATTTTTTGCTGCTTTCCTAATTTCCACGTACATATTGTACATGTACATTCAGATGGGATCTCTTTTGAATTAGATGATTGTACAGATTCGATAAATGAAAATTTGGCTACCCAAACAAACTTGTATGACCTGCCAATAATCCACATATTCTTGTTCGTTTTCAATATTTTAATTTTTTGATTAGAATTTTGAGCAATATCACAATCACCTGGGTTCCTCTTTTGTGAAAGGAAATTTGAATTTGATTTATGTGTTCCATTTTGCTGAGTATTTTTATGTGTGATATCTTGATGCACTCCTGGTTACACCCCAACAGGAAGAATATATTTAGGATATGGCATCTCAACAGTTATATCTTCAAGATCTGGCATATTATCGTAGGTTTCATTTGTTTGATAATGTGCAAAATGCATGTCCACCTCAATAATACCTTCCACATAGTCAAAATTCTGATTCTTTCTGGTGGCAGCTATATGGTTGTTGGTAGTTTCAATATCTGTATCAACAGAGTTTCCAAAATACTTGAACAGGGACTTCTGAGATTTCTTATTTACTTTTAGCGTCTTCACATTTTGAGGACTAGCACCTTCTATTATTCTAAACAGAGTCCTGCGTCAGCAAAATAACTAAGTAGTGCGTCAGAGTCAAAACTTCCATCACGCATTAACTATGGCAATCCCTATCGTGCATCAAAAACTAACCCCTTTTCACACATGAACTATCCCTGTCATGCATCAAAAACACATCAACTGTCTCTATCACATGTCAACTCTATCCCTGTCATGCATTAACTTCTTACCCCCTTGTCGTGCGTCTGCAATATCTCCTTGTCACGCATCTGCAATAGCTCTTTGTCATGTGTCAAATATATCCCTGTCACACATCAACAACTAACCCCCTTGTCACATGTCTACAATACCTCCTTATCACACGTCAACTATATCCCTGTCGCGCATTAACAAATATCATCTATCGCCTGACTCTAAACTACTAACAGGCTGACAACAATCTTTGGTGCTAAAGAGTATGCGAGTTAACGGTATTGGTAATTTGGTAAGCTACTTGTGGTAGTACCATAGTATACTACTCGACGAATCACCTAGGTTTTTATAGGAGATATTTTCAAATGTAGATGAAGCCGACCCCCCAAAAAATATATATTGTAAATTTTAGGTGAACAGGACACCAACCCACTCCGAAAAAATCACCTTTTCAAATTTTCATAAAATGAAAATTTCAGTATATTATGAATATTCGCCACTAAAATTATCCTTGGGGCACATACAACATCACTGATAGGAGAATATGACCCCAAAATAGGACTAACCACATGAACCTTGAAAATATTTCCTGCAGGGAGAATGGAATGTGCGGCATGCACAAACAAAAGGCTAGCCAAAGATAAGTGTTAGTATTAACAACCATGCATATAGGAAATAATGTATAAGCTACACAAATAATGTAAAAGCTACCAAGCAAAGAAATAATGTAAACACACTGTTAGTGCAAAATCACAACACCCCCAAATGTCCTGAGTTTGAAATGGGGCATCCGGTGTGATTGCACAACATGGGGTCATCTATCAAGGTGTGGGACTTGCAGACTTGAGATGGCCCTCTGGAAAAAGCCTACTTCTTCTTCCTAAACTACCTACCATAATCTATTCTAGTGTACGCAAACTATCTAATCCTATTCTAACCTTCCAAGGAGATAGGGAGAGAGAGAAAAATGCATGAAAACAAAGCCTACACTAAAGCAGGTGATACACCAGAAAAGGAAAGAGGCGAGATACTTTGCTAAGGGAGGATAGAAACAAGGAAAAGGGGGACTTAGGGAGGTAAAATGCAGAATGTGACACAGACCCAGGTCCTAAATCCGCCATTAAAAATCCTTGAAACACGACATCTTGCAAACCTGTAAACATGAAATACATGCACAAAAAATAGATCTGAAAGGGGAGAGGCATGGTGAAACAATAAAACATGAGAAAGGGTTGAAGAACACCACAAAATCATGAGTTTATTGCTCTAGAATGTGCACAGACCATTGCATTTCTACTCAGAGGCACAAATACGCTTGTCAGACATAGGAGAAGGCTTACAGCCTTAAATGGAGTTGGGGAAACAAATTTTAAAGAGTTTCCCCACACCCAAGAATGTCTCCCCTCTCAAATGAGAAGTGTTTACAATATATATAACGTCGAGGCAAGAGAGAGAAAGAAGAAAACTTAAACTCTATCTCTGAAAGCTCAACCACCAACCATTAATGCCCCCTACAAATCCACCTATAATCTTTCAATTCTGGTTCTCGCATGTTTGTTTGGCGTGTCAGAAGAAGGAAAGAATGGTGAGTCAAATCAGATCTAGATCTGGGTAGTTGAAGCAATTGGATCATACGTATTAATGGCTATGAAATAATGTTTTCCTATATTTTCACCCACCTAAATTTTATTAAAAATAATATTTTATGCTTCCATGGTGTAGAGGAGGTCGAGACCTTCTTCAATGGTACCAATTTTTTTGAATTTCAAGCACTAGATCAAAAGTTATGCCCATTTGAATATTTGAATCGAATCTGTACAAAAATGGCGAAAAAACAAGTTTTTCGAAAAACGGATCCATGGGGCCCAAAATTCACTTTGCACCTTTTGCAAAAAACGTAAAATTCACAAAACATCTCACAACTCCACATGCCCAAAATTCACTTTTTCCCAAAAGCCCCCGCAAGCCCGCAACCTTCTTATTTTCCATTCATCATCCCTGGGCCCATGCTGGCCCGCATTTTCAACTTAGCAAAATAAATCCTTCCCCGAGATACGCGGGTCCTGCAATTATAACTTGTGCCTTTTGCAAAAAGTGTAAAATTCCAAAATATCTCCCGCCACCTTGCCAGTCTGCAATCTTCCCCTTTGACAAAAAAGTCTTCCCCAAGCCCGTCGGCCCACTTTTGGCAAAAAATCCTTCCAAGGCCCGCCTCCTCGCATGTAATTTAGGCCTGACACATGGCTTCTCTAGGTGTTGGTGGAGGTATGGCTTACTTTTATAATTTTACACTTTTCAAAACAAAATCTAAAATTCCAAAGTTCCTCCGATGACCTACCTTCCCACTTTGGACCAGAAACATGGCCACGTGTCCCTTTGCGGGGCCTTTTCTATATTTTTGCATTTTGGTTAAGTATCTTTTTGTTGGTGGAGACATTATACCTGACCCAAGAACACGTGGAGGCTTCAACGCTCATTTATAAAATGCCTCCTAGATTTTACCTTTGAAGTTGCACTGAGCCGATGTCTGGAGGCTTCCACTGATTAGCCGATTCAGGCTTGCTCTGTCCCATTTGGAATTTGACCACGTGATGAGCCTGCACTCATTTGGGAACCTGCTTTGTATTTCACCTCTAAAGTTACACTGAGTTGACACATGGTTCTACTGCTGGCCTGTCCCAAGCTTTGAATTTTCAATGGTTGGTGTCCCCTTTTCAGACCTTGGACACGTGGAGGGCTGGCGCTAGTTCAGGGTCTCTCATTGGGCAGCGTACTTTGAAGATGCCCCAATGAGACACGTGGCTCCTTCCATCGGCCTGATAATTGTCAAGTACCTGCTCTATTTCATTTTCAGACCTGAGGACATGTGGAGGCTCTGCGCTTGTTTTGGGGACCACCTCTTGGATTCACCTCTTGAAAGTGTACAATTGAGACACGTGGAGGCTTCCGCCACCCTGAGACTTTTCAACTGCTGAATCTATCCCTTTTTCAGACTCTAGGAGACGTGGAAGCTCTGCGCACTCATTTAGGGAACCACGCTCCAGATTTTAACTTTTGAAGTTGCGTCATTGAGACACATGGAGACTTCCGCTGGTTCTTTTTTCCTTAGCTGATTCAATGACCAAGATCTGCCCCCCTTTTTGACTCTGACCATGTGGCGAGTCTGCGCTTGTTTGGAGATTGTCACCTTGGGTCCTACCCCTGAAGTTGTGCGCTGATGAGGCACGTGGCACATTCTGAGTGGTCTGTAGACTTTTCAACTGGCTGACAATTTACCCTCTATAGAGGCTCTGGACCACGTGGAGGGCTTTGGTGCACATTTGGAGACTCCCTTTTTGATGTGCCTTTTGGAAATTACGTCGAGATCGACACATGGCACTCCTTCCACTGAGTTTGTTGCTTCGGCCCCAAGTCGACTCGTATGCGGCTAAGTCTGAAAACTTTGAGCCTCTTCTCCTACTTTCTTTCCTCTGGTGAGCCTCTGGCTTCTTTTGCATGTCATTCGGCCTCCATCACTGACCCTTGCTCCTCCATTGTTAAATCTTCATACCCTTTTGATGTGCCTTGATTTGGGATCTGATTGCGAGCCTGCAAGATAGAGCCGAGTCCTTCCGATTTTCTTGTGCAAGGTCATGTTTGACCAATTTTTCTGGGGGACAAAATTGGGGATAACAGTTTAGTGACTCACGGGGACATCTGCCTACTAGATGAAGAGACCAGTAGCCTTGGAAGTATCCATTGGGCATGGAGTCATGAATAGGAGCCTGGTACTGATCTGTCCTTGAAACTACGAGCTTGACTACTTGTGACCTGTGACCCTGAGCTTACCCCATTGTCCGCATTCTCAATCTTCATAAGAAAATCTTATAAATGAGGTTTTGAGAGTAGAAAATTGTCTTCACCTGGGGCTTTCAACTATCCTTGAAACTGGATCTAATCTCAAAACCCAATTTTAGTTGCTTTGTGTTTGTTTCATTTGAAATTATCAACTGTTACAGGAAATTATGGGCCTCACTGTCGTGAATAATGAAGGGCCTGAACTCTATACCTCTGGAGCAATACGGACAAAACTTATGTATAAAGATTGGAAATCATACACGACTCAAATAATACATACCAAGTGTGGGATAGCACTTGTTATACTGAAATAAAAACCTACTCCTACTCCTATGTTAACCAGGAGCAAAGATAGAAGCTCAAACAAATCCTGCAACTGGCAGGGGAGAAGTAGCTTCCCTTTCTCACAAATTGGCAGCCATGTAAATGATTTGGACACTAAATATGGCTGATATTATGAGTGATAAACTAACAAGAGGCTCGATCCTCCATCCATATCATCAAGGTATCATCATCAGTCAAAAATACTTCCTCAAGTTGATTGGCATTGGACTCCTGGAGGTGCTGACAGGTGACCCTTGGTGCTTTGATACTGCATCCTCATGCCCTAGAGTGGGCATGACTGGGTTTTGGCTTCTCCCTTAGCTCTAATGAAGCTAAGTATCTGATTAAGAACAGGTCTAGGCCCTTTGAATGTGCCCATGGTTCTAAATTTAACTCCATTGATGGAGTATTGCTATGCAGACCTTCTTGGGTGGATGGTGTGGGAGAGATGATAACGTCCTCGTGATACTCTTTCCCTTCCTTCTCCTGTGAAGAATATGGAAGATTCATATCTTCCAACCTTGATTCCAAGAGGCATGTCATGAAGTGCAGGTTGTTTTCTTGAATGACTCTCCTTCATGGCAGCAAGCTCATGTGCTTGGAAGGTGGATGATGGAGGAGAAAATGATGTGATATCCTGGCTCCTCTCCATCAAAAAATCTTCCAAGTTGACAAGACAATCTACCTCCTCATTGTCCTGTTGTGTGCTTGACCTCCTCCATGGTGTTCTCCTGATCTGTAACTTTTCACCATGGTTCCCTTCATCCTCAAACATGAAGTTTTAAAGATCAAACTCTTCTTCAACATCATATCTTGAAGGAGGATGAAGTGGGAGGAAGAACTGAAGGTTCTTTTGTGGCCTGCTTTACACTTGGAGCCTCTGAAACTGTATGGTCCTCCTCCATCATGGATTCATCAATCAAATCAGGCCCTTCAAATGAAAGCAAAAAATCTTCAATAATGCTTTCTTCATTAAGTGGCCTCAACTCTGATTTGATCTCCTCCAGTTGCTCCTCTTCAATGGGACTTGGAGCTGATTGTTCTTCTTCCTTCTTGACTGATTTTGCAGCTTGGATTAGATCAACATCCTCTTTAGACAAAGTGCCATTATGGACACTGCATTCAGAGAAAACAGATTGCTGATCTTTCTCCTTCTTGTTCTTGTTCTTCTGCTGCAAACTCAGCCTTAGCCATCACTGGCTCTTCAACCTTGACCTCCTCTGTTGGCTTAACCATCAAGGGGATCTTTTTAATCCAAAATCTAGACAGCCCAACTCTTCATATTTTATATCATTTCTTCTATGTTGGGTTCCTCTTTTCTTTGTTTTTCTCCTTGACTGGATTCTTGAGTCTCTTCCCAACATGGACTTGGGAAAGCAGGAGGAGTGGTAGGTTGGGGTTCAACCAGTTTTGCAATTGTTTGTGGTGGAGAGGGAAGTGGAATTTCTTATTTGTTTGGATGGGATGACTGCTTGGAAGGGAAAAGGGTAGAAGAATTGAGATGAGATGGAAGACTAGGAGATGGAGAAGGGAAATCAACATTTGGGGCAGCAAGTGAGGGGCTTGACTCTTGACCACTGCTGAAATGATAAAGTTTGAGGAAAGAGAAAATGAAGGACAAGGAGCTGGTGACTGACTTACCCATTGACAAGGTTGTCTCACACTTTTCTCATATGCCTCAATATCCTTAATCCACTGTGCAAGTTGAGGCAGCATTTCAACCATGAAGTCAACCTTCTCCTGAGGGCTATAATGTCTTGGCATAGGGCCAACCCATGAACAAGGTGCCCTATAGCCAATTCTAAATGCTTTCATCTAAGCTTGTGGCCCTTGATTGTACCATGTGTGCCTCCATTCTCATAGTTTCCATGTATAAATTAGCATTCTTCAAGTGTGGAACTACCTCCAAAATCCATATGTTCTGGATGCTCTATGATCCAACTGTATGGATTTGGACAACTACTCATACTGGGTAAGCGTAATATGGCTTACCTGGATATCTATAGTCATTTTCATTGTGAAACCTTTCTGGAGGAGTTGTTGAAATACATTGGAGATGGATCTGAATACACTGTTGTTGCTGCAAGTGTGAATTCCAAGATGGAAATGAAGTCATGATTACACAACTTCATGGAATGGAAGAAAATGAAAGATGTGGAAAGGAAGATGAATGAAGATGGAAAATGGATGGAAGGAAAGTCTACAACTCAGAGAATGGGTTGTTGACTAGATGGAGTCACCAGATGTGCTTTGAAACATGTGCCTCAAAAGGTTGAATCTCACCAAGAACACATCAACTTGATGAAATGAAGTGGTAAGGTGCTTTCAGACCTTGTCCCACCAGGCATGCCAAAAATTGTTAGTGCAGTCACATGGTGGCTTAAGATTTGTTGTTGATAATGAGACACCTTGGAAAGATGAGAAAAATCTAACCTCAGTGTCCCACCGGGCATGCCAAAATTGTTGAGTTTTAGTGCAAAATCATGAAAGAGCACCCCCGTGAATGTCATGCACCCCTAAATTTCCTGATCTGAGTGGGGCATCCAGTGTGATTGCACAACATTGGACCATCTCTCAAGCTGTGGGACTTGTGGACTTGAGATGGCCCTCCAGAGAAAGTCTAGACTTCTTCTTCCTAAACTACCTGCCATAAGCTACTCTATTGCAGGAAAACCTATCTAATCCTAATCTAACCTTTCCAAGGAGACAGGGAGAGAGAGAAATGCATAAAAAACAAAGCCTACACTAAGCGGTGATACACTAGAAAAGGAAGTGGCGAAGATACTCTGATACACTGAAAAGGGAGGATGAAACAGGGGAAAAAGGAGATGAGGGAGGTAAGACACAAGTGACACAGACCCAGGTCCAAATCCACCATTCAAAACTCCATGAAACATGACATCCTACACTTACAAATGTGAAATATATGCATAGAAAACAAATCTGAAAGGGAGAGGCACGAGAAACAATAAAACAAGAAAGGGTTGAAGAACGTCACAAAATCATGATTTTATTGCTCTAGAAGGTGCACAGACCATTACATTTCTGTTCAAAGGCACAAATACGCTTACCAGGCATGTAGGAGAAGGCTTACAGCTCAAATGGAGTTGGGGAAAGAAATTTTACGGAGTTTCCCCACACCCAAAATGTCCCCCTTCTCAAATGAGAAGTGTTTACAATATATAGAACATCGAGGTGAGAGAGAAAGAAGAAAACTTAGAATCTGATCTGAAAGCTCAACCACCAACCATTAATGCCCCCTGTAAATCCACCTATAATCTGTCAATTCTGCCTCTCCATGTCTGTTTGGCATGTTGGAGAAGGAAAGATGGAGATCAAATCAAATCATGATCTTGGTAGTTGAAGCAATTGATCCCATACATTAATGGCTTGAAAGACTTTTTCATTTTTTTCACCCACCTAAGACCATTGAAAATAATAATCTATGCTGCTCCCATGGCGTAGAGGAGGTTAAGACCTTTCCAACGGTACCAAATTTGTTAAATTTTGAGCATTGGATTGAAATTTAAGCCCATTTGAATATTTGACTTGAATTCGTACAAAAATGGTGAAAAAACAAGTTTTGCAAAACGGATCCACGGGCCCGAAATTCACTTTGCGCCATTTTTGTGCAAAATTACAAAACGTGCAAAAACTTTCTGCAGCCCCGTAAGCCCACAACTTCACATTTTGCATTTGTCATCCTTGTGCCCGCTGACCCACATTTTCCACTTAGCAAAAGAAATACTTCCCAGGAGCTTCCGGGCCCACAATTATAACTTGTGACTTTTGAAAAGTACAAAATGCCAAAATATCTCCCACCGACCCTATCAGTTGTAATCTTCCCCTTTAGCAAAAAAATTCTTCCCCAGGCCCGCCAACCGCTTTTGGCAAAAAAATCCTTCCAAGGCCCGCCTCCCCGCATGTAATTTAGGTCTGACACATGGCTTCTTTGGGCATCACATGGTAGTAGTGTGGCTGCACATTTGGAGACCTAATTTTACACTTTTCAAAACAAAATCTAAAATTCCAAAGTTCCTTCGATGACCCGCCTTCTTACTTTGACCTGAAACATGGCCGCGTGTCCCTTTGCAGGTCTGATTTGTAATTTTACATTTTGACTAAGTCCCTCTCTTTCTGGCAGATGGCTTTATGTTTGACTCGAGACACATGGAGGCTCAACACACATTTGGGACCTGCCTCTAGATTTTTCTTTTGAAGTTGTACCAAGCTGACGCATGGAGTCTTCCACTGATCCTTCTATACTTAGCCGATTTAGTGCTTGCTCTACCCCATTTGGACTTTGACCACGTGGCGAGTCCGTGCTCATTTGGGAACTTGCTCTATATTTCACCTCTAAAGTTACACCAAGTTGACACGTGGTTCTTCTGCTGGCTTGTCCCAAGCTTGGAATTTTCAATGGTCGATGTGCCCTTTTTTAGACCTTGGACACGTGGAGGGCTGGTGCTAGTTTAGGGTCTCTCTTTGGGCCCTGCCTTTGAAGATGCGCCGATGAGACATGTGGCTCCTTCCACCGGTTTGAGACTTTTCAAATACCGAATCTATTTCCTTTTAATACCTGGGACATGTGGAAAATCTACGCTTGTTTTGGGGACCACCTTTGGATTCTCCTCTTGAAAGTGCGTCGTTGAGACATGTGGAGGCTTCCACCACCTTGAGAATTTTCAACTACCAACTCTATCTCTTTTTGACTATGAGACATGTGGAATCCTCGTGCTCATTTAGGGGACCGCCTTTGGGTCTCACTTTTGAAGTTGCGCCGATGAGGAATATGGAGGCTTCTACTGACCCTCTTATACTTAGTTGATTAAACGGCTGACTCTGCCCCCTTTTTGAATCTGACCATGTGGAAAGCCTACTCTTGTTTAGAGACTACCCCTTTGACTTCAACCCTTGAAGGTGCGCTAATGAGACATGTGGCACCGTCCACTAGCCTTAGAATTTTTCAACAACCGATCTAACTTTTTGAGGCTCTGACCACATGGAGGGCTAGCACATGTTTTGGGTCTCCATTTTTCTACACCTTTTGGAAATTTCACTGAGCTTACACATGACACTTTTCACGAGTCCGTTGCTTTTCCCAAAGTCGACTTACATGCGAAGTCTGAAAACTTTGATCTTCTTCTTCTGATTTCTTTCCTGTTGAGCCTTTGGGCTCACTTTTAACATCATTGGCCTCCTTCGCCGACCCTTGATCCTCCATTGTCAAGTCCACCTACCCCTTGAGTGTTAGATCGGAATGTGAGCTCTAAGGACAAAGCTGGCCCTTTCGAATTTCTTATGCAAGGTCATGTTTGATCAATTTTTCCGGGGGGGGGGGGGGGTAAAATTGGGATAACACACACAAGAAGACAAGTAAGCCACACAAAGTGGGCTACAAACATAGCATATCATTCACAATGTTGCAAGACATGTAAGGCCATCATGGCCACATATAAAAAAAACATGTGTGCACACCAAACATAAAGCAAGGCCCGCATATAAGAAAAAAATAATAGAAAATAATATAATATGCAAGCATGGAAGCAAATATCCCTGCATAAAAAATGCTGCACATGAAGCACCTGTTAGCATGTTAGAAAGATAACTAGTATGTAAAAATCATGTATAACCAAGTAATGTAAAGTGCTAAGTACGTAATGAAACAATAACACCTGGAAAAACAAATGTGGATGCCCCTAGTGACTAGTGTAGGAAGGGTAGAACACAGAGCATCCATGCTACACGTAAGAGACCTGTATGTATGATCACAAATAGAAAAAGATGTGAAGGAACATGTGTGAATGGTATAGATAAATGACATAAAAGTAATCTAACTATCATGTGTAATGAAGTGACCAAGAACAAGAAAAAGTAAACAAGAGTAAAAGCAACCATAATATGTAGTATATTATGGATGGATGAAATGGAATGAAAAATGGATTGATAGGAGCCACATGCCCCTAGAGTGAATGGAAATGTAGGAAATGAGGTTCATTTTTTTTTTCTCACTTAGTACTCAAGAATGAACCATAAATGAGAGTGCGTCATCAGGAAATGGTCGAAGTGTGTGTTGTGTCTAATGCACTGTCATGAGTATGTATGCATAGTGATGAGGATATGTGACATATAGAAGAGATGTTTGTGAAACTTATAGCTGAAGCATATATCATGACAAGATGAATGTAGGAGTGATGATGTAGCCTAAAGTGTATATCACTACTAGATGAATAAAAGGGAGTGGCGATGTAGCCTAAAGTGTATACCACTACAAGGTGATAAAGTAAGTGACGATTTAGCCTATACCATGTGTCACTATCATAGAAATGTCACATGATGAACGTGTGATGAATGTAAGGTCCATTTGATTTGTAAACCCTTGATAGTCAAGTATGGATAGATGAACTAAATTGTGTCATAGGGTATTGAGTGCAACATTTAGAATAAGATGTAGTAAATGTGATAATAAAAAATGACCATATGATGTGTAGAAATGTGTAATACATGATGAATAATATGCAGTGAAATGTGTGTAATTAGACTAGTAGTGTAGAGAGGTGTGCTACACAGTATGTAGGCTGAGTAGTATATAATGCTAGATGAGTTTTTGATGAAGACTAGTATGATATGTAGATGTGTAAATTTTTGAAATGATGTATAATAAAAGTAGAATGTATAATGTAAGATGCGTGATGTGTGAATAGACGTAGTGTGTAGTAACTAATGTGTAGTGTGTGGGGTTCATGTGTAGTATTCCCTCAATAGTAAAGTGTGAACCAAAGCACAAGAGTGTGTCATCAGGTAATGACGATGCTATAGCGTATGTATGATTATGCAAGATGAGATGATGCTAAGATGAGGTGTGTGTAAATGCTATGAGCATGATGTGAATGAATGACAATGCAAATATGAGAGATGTGCAAATGCTAAAGTGATGGGGGGGATGTGTGAGATGCTATTCTCCCCAAGTGTACATAAATGCATAGGCTAACCAATGACCATGAAGGATGAATGTCATCCATCCAACACATGTCATGGTGAAAATGTATGACTATGCTCTAATAGTGGTGGTATAGTAGATAGACACTATGATGGTGAATGAAGTCTATGCACATGTGAGGGGTGAATGTATGTAGAAGGTTGTGGCATCAAAAATTGTGTCGGTGATGGAGATCTATGTGATTTTGAATGCAAAGATGATGAAGACCCATGTGGAATAAATTGAGGTGGTGACCTATGTTAAGATGTAGTAACTGTCATAGGATTGGGTCTATACCTATGTGTAGGACTAGTGGAATGATGTAGTTATGCAGATGAGGCTTGAGTAGGTGAGCTAGGATTAAACTGTGCTTTGAGCAACATAAAATGTGATGTGCTAGAAGAAACAAATGATGTGATAGCTAATGTGTGAGGAGGATGGAGGCCATGGAGTAGATGGAGGGACACCGTCAATAGAAATGACTTGATTTTTGTGAATAAATTTAAGTTGTAAATTATTCATAGAAATGATAGATTGAGAGTGACAAATCCAATTGAGACCAAGAAGCATGTCACATCCATTAATTGTGTTTTCAACGAGGAAAGGCACAAGCAGAGTAAGAGGACCAGCCGTAACATGTAGCTTAACAACACCACAGAGTTTTTTTAAAGGGTACTTGATGTGTGATGGAGGATAACCGATAGCCTTGAGAAGTGAAATAGAGCATGCAGTAACGGGCCATGATGGGTCAACCTTAGTGTTGTTAATGAAGGTCGAGCCAATAGATGCATTGATATGTAAATTATTAAATGTGAAATTTTCATGGTAATCAATGTTGGAGAAAGAAATGATTGGTGACAAAGCGTCAATGTTTGTAAACTAAGAAAATAAAGAGTTCTTGATGCATTAGGAGACATTGTGTGAGAGACATAATTAGCGGATGAATCTGTCATTTTTGTGTTATGTTTTGGTAATGGGTTATCAAAGATCTTAAGTTTGTGATTTTTGTTAATGGGTTTAGGTGTTGAGGATTCCAGAAGCTCAATTTGACCATTGTCAATACAATCCTGAATGAGATGTCATAGTTTGAAACATTGATCAGTCGTGTGTTCGTTGCATTGATGATAATCACAATAAGAGTATTCATCAAAATTACGTCCTTTTTCTGAGATGGATATATTTGAAGAGGATATGGTAATGTAATAAGATTACTGTCGATTTAGTTGTGGGAGAAGAACACCCAGAGGTGTACTAATATTAGTAAAATGACTTTTGGATGGTTTGCGATTGGAGATCCTTATGAGTAGATACTATGTTTACAATAATTTTTCTGTCTGTGGGTTTAGTTGTGGTAGGCTTGAAATGTTGGATCATGTTGAAAATGTGTGGATGATGATGCTTTCCCTTGATACTTAATTTTTCCTATTACTAGGAATTTAGTCTCATGGAGCTTATGATTGAAAAATTTGATCAAATGAAGGAGAGTTATCAAAGAAAAAACTCTCTTGAAGAGGTGGCAAGAGACCCTGAATGAATGAGTCCTAAAGCTTAGAATCCGCAAGTATGTTAAACCTTTTAGCTAATTTTTTTTGGTATCACAAGACATAATCAAATAAGTGTTTGTTAGAGCCTTGCTTGAGTTGTGAAAGTTGTTCATAGGATATCTTAAAGCTAATGTTGATAGAGAAATGCGCAAGAAATGCATCAACTAGATGTGTGAAAGAGACTACCGAATATACAGGTAGGTCATAGAACCAACACATCACATATTCTTGCAAAATATGAGGGAAAAGCTTAGATAGTATAGTGTGATCATCCACATAATCAAGTTATGCTACATGAAATGCTCAGAGATTCTCTTGTGGGTCCTTTTGGCCTTTAAAGATAGCTAACTTACAAGAGATGAAATTATGTGGCAATGGATAGGTTGATATGGTAGGTGTGAAAGGAATATGCAACAATATTATAGAGTCTAAAGATGGTGTTGTGCGTGAGGTCACTAGCTGAAGGTGATGAATTTGGGTTTGTAAGTCTTGATATAAAGAAGTCAAATCTAGAAAATTTGAAGAAGAATCAAGGTGCAGATGAGGAGTACCGAGATGAATGGTGGGAGTGGTGGTTGTAGTAATGAGATGAGAAACATAGGTAGGTGAAGTAGAGACCATGGGAGTAGAAGAAGAAACTACAGAAGTTCAAGAATCATGAACTCTCTTAGCAGTGATGAGAGCATGTAAGACACGAGGGATATGAGTATGATTTTCATGAAAAACTTTGCAAAAGTCCAGTA
This sequence comes from Taxus chinensis, assembly GCA_019776745.2. NCBI lineage: Eukaryota > Viridiplantae > Streptophyta > Pinopsida > Cupressales > Taxaceae > Taxus > Taxus chinensis. The sequence goes on from CM034152.1 coordinate 662,484,875, forward strand.
ATAACATTAAGCTGATCTAGGTCGACAATGATATCTTCATCATATGACTTCTCACTATCAGTTGCTTCTATCTTTTGGAGAGGGACACAATGAGAATGATCTAGAGGGTTATCAACCATAGATGTAGTTGTATTAGCCATTGACCTAGAAGTACGATGCTTAGATGAAGGGAGATCACAATATTGGAGACATCCAAAACAACCGCTACAGGTAACGGGCATAAAATGAAAGAAAGATGAAGAAAGCCCTAAAATTATAAGCAATGAATGAAGATCCTATAAGCATGAAGGAGCGAGTTAGGTTCACCAAAATGATTAACTAAAAATAAGATAGTGGAATAGTTAATTTGATCTAGAAGGACATGTAAATATAGTAAATAAATGTAATGAATAACTACAGAAATGACACAAGTAACTATAAAAATGGAAATTCTAAGGCCTAGAGTATTAAGTGAGTTAGAATGAACTCAGATGATTAGATGGAGCTTGCTAGAGTGTGTCACATAAATGACTAGAGGAACAAGAAGCAAGAATGACTATGTAGGGGTCCCGAAAAGGATAGGTCTGGACTGATTCTCTACACTGGGGCTCCTAGAAAAGGACTGGGGCACCTGTAGGTGCTCTGGTTTGTAGAATGAGCCCCCTGGTCTATGTAGATGGTCTAGAACTGAGTTTCATAGATCCAATAGGTGGCCCAAAGCCCTCACTGTGTATCACATTAGATTCAATGCACTGCACTAGATGGTGCCGATAATCCAAGATGTAGGAAAAGTCTTGCAAGAGAACACAAGAAGTATCAAAACCCTAAAAAATGAAGAATGCAAATGAATGGGTCGAAATGACCTCAGCTACCACAATAGTGGACTTACTAATCAAGTGTTGCACTACATTTCGGACCCAAATGTAGTTTTGGTGTGTGTGTACATTATGTGCCCTAGGTGCTCTTGTGTTAGTCACACTTTGTGAAGTAGCAAAAAATAACCATATATAGAAAATTTAATTGAATGTGTGTATGGAATAGAATATAATCCTTCCCCCTATGCTTGTGTGATGCATATGAACAAACCTTGTCCTTGTGTTGGAGTTAATGGATGTAAATGGTCTCCAAATGTATGTAAATCTAGGTGGATGATAGTAGTGACTAGTTCTTGGTCCGTCATTATGGTCTCATAACTTTATATTTATAGGGTTATCTTGATCTAATTTTGTAATTAACCCTCAAATGGCTAACCACTAAAACGATAAGAAGCTGAAATGGATAGAAAGTGCCCAAAAAGTGGTGAGAAAGTTCAAGAAGGATTGAGATGCCCATGTTGGGACTAGGGCGCCCATGGGCACCCTAATAGTAGCTTGGATGCCCCAGTCAAGGATTAAATAACGCAAAATAATAGAAGATGATTGGGCATATGGGAACAAGAGGCTGGTAATGATGAAAGTAAATAAAATAAGATGGCCAAAAGAAGGGGGTTAATTAATACTTTATTCACTTAAAAACCTTCTAAATAGTAGTATGAGACCGGGCTTTTGTGTCTACATCCAATAAGCCCAAAGAACCAAATAGGATGTGAAGATGAAAATTTTGACCTGACTTATTGATAGTTTTTGGAAAGGATGTTACAAAGAGTCTTGCTAGTGGCTTTGGCTTGGCCATTACATTGAGGATAGAAAGGAGATGAGAAGCTAAGATTGATATTGAAAGGGTCACAAATATTTTTGAGGTATTTATTTTTAAAGGACTTTCCATTTTCCTTGATGATTCTACAAGGAACACTGAAATGACAGATGATGTGCTGAGAGATGAAATCGGCAATTTTGTTAGCTTTAGTGGATGCGTCTGAAATGGTTTCCACCCATTTGGTGAAGTATTCAATTATGGTGATGATAGAGTGATGGTGTTGGGAGGAATTTAGATTGATGAGGCCAATGAGGTTGAGTCCCCATTGTGAGAAAGGCCATAGTTCTTGATCTGAATGTAAGGCACAACTAGGAATGTAAATGATATTAGAATGTTGCTAGCATTTGACGCACTTTTTAATGTTTTCATAGTAGTATTGGTTGAAGGTGAGCCACTAATAACCCATGCGAAGAAAAAGCTTGGAAAAAACCAAACCACTAAAATGACCACCACATATACCATCGTGGAATTCACGGACAACAAAGGTACATTCATGAGATTTTAGGCATCGTAATAGAATGCCATCAAACCCAAGTTTGTAGAGGATGCCACCAAGGATAAAATAGCAGTTAACATGTTGAAGAAATGATCTCCTACCATTTTTGGATAGGTCAAAGGGAATTTTGGATTGAGAAAGATAGTCTAAGATCTGAGAGTAATGAATATCAAATTGGTTAGTATCAACATGATTGACACAAGGAAGCTCAAGGACATGAGATAGATGATCAAGGCAATGAACAATGACGGAGAGTTTAGATTATTTAGTTTCCCATTGGATAGGAGATGCAAGGCATGCCATAGTGTTTGCAAAATGATTAGATGAACGAGGGACAAACTGGATGGTATAGAAGTTGAAGGCCTCAAGAATAAAGTCGATGATGTCCTTATATTTTTAAAGGACTTCATTTTTTCATTGATAGGTTCCCTTGACTTGATTAATGATAAGATGAGAATCACCATAAATGTCAAGGATTTGGATTTTGAGCATGGAAAATGGTTTTGAGACCCAAGATGAGGGCTTCATACTTAGCCATGTTGCTTATAAATTCAAAGTTAATCGTATAAGTGATGGGGATAGGAGTATCCCAAGGAGGAATGATAATAACGCCGATGCCTCACCCTTTTTGAAACTTATATATGCCAAATAAAAGTTTCATCTAGAGGGTATAAAATTCATGATCGATGGCGTGGATAGAATCATTGGAACATTATTCATAGGGAAGATGATTTTTGGGAAGAGGGGCTTCGGCTAGTTGATCAACAACAGCTTGGCCCTTGATTAATTTTTGAGAGATGAACTCTAGGTCAAAAATTAGTCATGAGCATAAGCCATCGAGTGATGTGGTCATTATGATAAGGCTTAGAGTGCATGGTTTTAAGAGGATGGGGTGGGAAAGGGAAAAATAGTGATGACATAGGTTTTGTGAATAAGAAGATAGCGACAAATTTTGGAGGTGACAAAGAAGAGAGCACAACACAAATTTTTAGCTTCAATGTAATGAGTCTCATAATCTTGAATGGTATGATTGACATAATAGAAAATTTTCTCCCTACCCTGCTCATCATGATGTGTCAATATGGTACGTAGAGTATGATCAGAGGAAAATATGTAAAGATAGAAAGGCTCCACCTCATGGGGAGGTGTGAGCATAGGTGGGGATAAAAGGTATTTCTTGAGATCATCAAAGGCATTTTGAAAACAATCACCCCAATTTAAATTAATGTATTTATGAAGAAGATGTCGAAAAGGTTGAAAATGATCAAAGAGTTGTGAGACAAAGTGATGAACTGATTGGAGTTATCCTTGAAGACTGCAAAGTTGATTTAGATTAAAAGGAGGAGGCTTCTCAAAGATGGCCTTGATTTTGGTGGGGTCAACCTCAATACCCCTAATAGAGACGATGAAGCCAAGGATTTTTCCAGTTAAAACTCTGAACACACACTTGATGGGATTGAGATGAAGGAAGAAGTGAATAAGATGTGTAGATAGGATTTCAAGAACAGATAAATGGTCTGTTCAAGTTTGGATTTACCCAAGAGGTCATCGACATAGTCCTCTACAATTTTATAGATAAGGTCATGGAACATGTAGGTCATGACGCACTAATAGGTGACCCTATAATTTTTTAAACCAAAGGGAATGACACGATAACAAAAGGTCCCTCAAGCAGTGATAAAAGAAATATTATGATGTTCCTCTAGTGCGATAAGGATATGATTATAGATAGAAAAATAATCCATAAAACAAAGTATCTCATGGCCAACCGTGAAGTCAAAAATCTAATCTATGTTAGGATGAGGAAATTTGACCTTAGAGAAATGATGTTGGAAACCCATTGTAGATAATCAATAGATATGATGAAGTTGGATGGGAGGATGTGTTTTAATTCCTATTTGAAAAGGAGTGAAACATGAGGATGCATGTGGCGAAGCTTTTTATTAACCATAATAACGTTGGTGATGGTAACGATGTTTTGGATGATGATAGAAGGATTGAGGCCTGACATGTCGAAATAAGACAATATAAAGGCTTAACTGTACTTAGAAATGAAGGTGGTCAAAGAATCAAGTTCTTGAGGATCAAGGGATTGGCCAAATTTGAGGATGCAAGTATCTTGCGGAGTCCCTATATTGATGTTGATTGTGGATTCATTGAGAAGAGTGGATGTGTCAGGAGTTTAGGAATTATGAAGATAGGAATCCTCTTCTCCCATATAGGAAATAATAGAATCGTCATCAATGCAATGGAGAATGTCAATGGTAGGGGAATCTTACTCTAGCATATTGAGAAATTGAAGAGGAAGGTGATTGGTCCCAACGTGATTATGGAGATTAAAAAAAATCTAGAAGAGATGGAAATTGTATCATCCATATCCATTGGCTCATTAGATGGAGAAGAAGTGGATGATGGATCAATGTTCATGGGAGATGGGGATGAATAAAGTGCAAGAGATTCGGTGGATTTTTCTTTGAAACCTAGTACAAACTTCTCACGGGGTTTACGAGATTGGTCAATGATAAGATCATGCATACCTTGTTCATAATTCCCTATATCAAATCCTTTCATGCAAAACAATGGAGGTAGGTGTAGGAAAAATATTTATTATAGAGTAAATCAAAGCCATTGGTGTATGGCTTGGTGTGAGGTTAAGCATCAATGTGAGAGTAAGGGTGATTGATACCGCTATAGATGAGTTTGATTTGCAAATGGGGTGGACCAAAAGAAATGATGTCCCCAACATTTTGTTGATACATAGGTGATTTATCAGATATACCAAATCGATTAGGTGTGGGAAGGGCATTACGAGTGAGGAGTCGATGCTCCCCTAGTGAAAGACGTTGCATCACATTGTCAATAGAATTGTTATTAGGTAGATTAAATGTATGGAAAAATGAGATAGTGGATGTTTCAGATGAATCATGTTTAGGTATAAAAAATTCATTTATTCGACAAGTCATGTGACATGCTTTAAAGGGAGGAAGGTCTTCAAGGAGTGTTAGTATTTTCCCCTCATGTTCATATTTGATGCAGCGATGGAGAGTAGAATGGAAACAATGCATAGTGCAAATCCACAGTCATCTAAGTAAGATATTATATTGAAATTACCTCTCTATGATGTAAAGAGATCATGGACGAGTCTTTAACCATGCCCAAAGTGAGGGAAATAATTTTGTTAAAGGTGCGAAGGACCATGGGTGATTGAGCGACATCAGATTTGGGAAGCTTGAGTTGATCAAAGGTCTGTGTTGATATGATATTAATGTTGGATCCATTGTTTATCATGGAACATCATATGAATGTATCGTTGATGTGAAAAATGATAAAAAGAGGGAGATGATGATCTTCGGGTGAGATATCGGGAATTTAAAAGTCATCAAAAGAGATGGCAGAATTTTTTTTGAGTGTCCCAACAAGGGCTGTGAAAGGTTGAGTCTCATCACTGGTGATAGGAATACACTGTAGAGATTTAATGAGATCTTATATATGATTGGGGGAGATTTGGATGAGATCATAGAGTGACATATTTATAGGGGTCTGATGGAGCTAATTCAAAATTCTTTCTTCGATGGTGGTAGGTTGTTGGGTATGCTGGGAAACAAAGATGGACACCTTAGCTTTTGAAGAAGATAGAGTGGGTTCACTAGATGGAGTGGTAATGATAACTTTGGGCTTAGGTTGAGTCAGTGAATGAGAATCATGAGGATGAAAGTGCATGGAAATAGGAACTATTGGTACCTAAATAGGTCCTCCCTTTGTAGTTCAACAACATCAACAGGCTAAACAAAATGCCTAGAGAATGATGGATCGAGATTTAAGTCAATTTGTATCCAGGGAAGGATCTCATCATCTCTTTGTCATTCAAGCATGGAGAAGTCAGGTAACACCATGTCGAGGGTATGACCCACCCCCTACTTTAGGCTCTAACTTAAGCTAGGGTGAGAGGATCCATTTTGTAGTCTATATTTGTAAGGGAAATGAATATATCAACAGTATTTGACACTCCTTTTTAAGGAAATTGAGAAATAACCTTGGGAAAACATGGTAAATTCAAAAAAGTCTAAATCTCACAAGTTTTATCTTTAGACAATGTAGATATCTCCTAAAACAAGGCTTAGACTACTAAAGACATCAATGGACCAGCTTGCTTATGCATATTTTGGCTTTGAAAAGGAAAGAATGGGTACTTTTGGTGGGATTTGCTGGTTTTAGATGTATTTGGTTAGGGAGTTAAGCAGGATAAAGTTGATTATACCAAATTTAAGATAATTTTTAAATTTTTTTGGGAAATCTACCAAGTGAAAGACAAAAACACCTCAAATAGCTCACAATGCAACTTCAACTAGAAGTACATTCATGGAGGCCAAAGAATTCATGATTTCCCACAATCTTTGAGAAATTAAACACAAAAGCTCATGCTAAACACTCAATAAAATGTCAGGGACCCACATTTTTTCACACCTAAGATGCACTCACAGACTTATAAATGACCTTTAACAAAATGGAGACATAATGATTTTAAAATTGTTTACTGCACATATGAAATGAAAGCTCTTCTCATAGTACAATTGCAATTCTCACAATGCTACTAGAAGGATAAAGTTTTGTGTGATTTAGAGAGATCCCTAATATAATACTGTAATAAGAACATGAATAACTATTTTGAAATATTTCATCTTAAATATAAACACAATTGCTCATGATCAAACAAAATTAACTCAAAGATCAATCAAATTTATCAACAAGGGAAAGTTTGATTTATAGTCTTAATTCTTGTCAATGGCTATACACTTACAACCATCTTGACATGATTTAATTTGAAATCTTACAAAAATTAATAGGTTTCTCAGACGAGTTCTTGGGAAAATGGTTTTCTATCAGTTTTCCTTTCTCTTATAAAATTTCAAAAAATTTAACCCCCCTATGTGAGTGTATTCTCATCACATTTATACAATTTTACCTTTCTCACTCATTCTCAGTCCCCCCCCCCCCCCCCCCAAAAAAAAAAAAGTTTGAATATTCAAGAGAATATTATTGTTTACAATATACTACTTAATCATGTTTATTCTCTTGAAACTATCTTATTTTCTGTTATCAGGTGGATAAATTGTGAACCGATCATGTTTTTCACTTCCTCAACTATGACTGGGATGTCGTTTCATCACTTTTGATAGTATTTTAATCATTATTTTATTTGGTGAAGAAATGGTTACTTTTTGATGGTTTTAGAGTGCCTCTAAATGGTTTGATTGGACATGTAATCACATTTTCCTTTTTGAGAATCCTTCTCGGAGAACACATATATTTTCATGCCTTTCTAGGCTAATCATTCCCACATGGTTTTTTTTCATATCAAGCCAATCATCATATTTCTACATAATGCCAATTTATCTCACATGTATTTCTCCTGTGTAGATATATCATTTAAATATTAGAGGCTATTTCAACATGATTACACCCAGCTTGACTGGTATGCCTTTAATTTCCTATCAAAAGCACACCATTTCACTTCACCAATTCATATTTTCTTTCTGAATGTAGGTGTTATGAGAAAATTCATTTGCATTATGGCAGAAACACCAGTTATAACCAATTTGAAAGATATTTCCAATGAGGATTTGCATTTTTATCTTTGATTTGTTGGGTCCAGATGAAGCACTTGCAAGAATGCTATTTGATATTATTAATCCTAAAGATTATGCCGTGCCTTTGACAACCCAAGCTGTTTGGGTTGCACTTGTGAGAAGACATGTCAGGATAAGTCCTATTTTTTTTCATTTTAGATGATGTATTTTCATTTGTTAAGGCTCGAGCATCAAAAGACACCAGAGGCTTTGAGGAAGTTTTGGACTGTGATTAGGTCCAGTGTGCAAGGTTTGACCAACTATAAATGCCCCTACCTTTGTGATGAAGCATTTGTTATGAAAGAAATCCCATTGGAGTCTTATGTTCTTGATGAAGGAATCTCACTAGATACAATGCCCACTCTTTCTCGTAAGATGGATAAATTAGAGCAACGTGTCTCAATTTTGGAAATAAAACCATCAATGGCTATAGCCTCTCAAAATCTTGAATAATCACCTCCTTTTGTGAAGAAGTATAAGGGTGAGTCCATCTCCAGGCCTCCTACTCCATCCACTCTGAGATATCTTATGGTTACACTTCTAGTTCAAACTTTCAAGCCATCCTCCACTTTCAAAGATACTAGAAAAATGACTCTCCCTAAGGGTGGTATGGATACGAATGAATGGGTTCCCTCTCGTGAGAGGAAGTTGCAATTTCTTAGTTTGTTGGGTGTCCTTTATCAACTCTTGATGAACTCCAGTATTTGGGTATGTCTCACACACTGGCATGAGAAATTATATTTGTTCATATGGCATTAGGGACAAATGAATTTGTTCTTAGGAAAAATAGACTAGTGTACAAGCTTCCTCTTTATAGAGAGGATTCTAGGATAGTAGATAATTAGGTTTCTTCCTCATGTTTCCTTTTTGATGCAATTCTCAAATATATATATCTAATACCTTCTTCAACTAAGGCTGAGATGACCTTCATTACAACTTCCCATTTTGCTTAATATTGAAAGAGATATTAATGGATAATAAACATGATTCACTAATCTATTTGCTTAATAACTTTGACGATATAAACCTAGAGTTTATCCAGAGCAAGAGGAAAATCCAGTAATGTGTTATAGCAAATTGTCGCCTATACTAGTGAGTCTCTTTGTTCAAATTGTGTGTTCATGTGAATCCATGAAAAGATTAGGAGTATGAACATCATCAGCCAAAGAAGGCACTAGGACGATATTTACTTTGAGGTAAAAATTACACAAAGCACAATTTTAGGAGAGGGATGGCACAAGCTGAACTGACTTGGCCTATACAATTCCTAGAAAAAATGTTTGAAACAATATGTCTTAAACACCGTGTAGCTCCAAATAATGAGCAATAGTAGCTTCAGAGGAATGACAATAAAGTACAAGTAGGATAGGGATGGTGCAAGAGAACGGAGCTTAGCCTATGCAATTCCTATGCAGGATCATTCCTTGGTGTAGGAGTGAGGCATAACTAAATATTACAGAATTCTAGTCCATGCTAAAGATGGAATTGGATGATTCATGGAAACAACATCTAGTTGTAGCTATGTGTATTAAAGACTGAAGATGCTGTTTGAATAAGATACTCAGTAAGACTAAAGAACTAAGTCATCCATTTTGAGGCTTTTAAAGAAGTTACATATTTATAGCATATTGCAATCACTAGAGATGAGATGGGGGGATTGTATAAAATTGAGAGGTCTCTCTCGTGGGTTAAACAAAGTTGAAATGTGGGACTGGTTATAGCTATAGGTGTGGTTGTAGGTACATAATATGCAAGTGCATAGAGATGGTAGAGAAATGTGGGTGAAAATTGAATTTTTATAGATTTTGGATGTAGATCGTCAGATATGTTCTAGCTGTAATTTACGTGCAGTAGGACTGCCGCCTTGCAAATGAGGAAGTGGATGCGTTATAGGACCGTCACTCTGTCCTGGGTGGAATAGTTACAAGTATAGACCGTCGTCCACTCAGGACGGCATGTCCTATCACTTAAGACTAGAATGTAAAGACAATCCTATAGATGGTGGAGAGAGACAAAACAAAGAAAAGGGAGTGTAGTAGATGAAAGCATGGTGGGTATAGGCAAACATGTCAATTCTTGGTTTAGAATGTTGATCGTATGGGCATTCCGAACACTTTGCAGATGTAGGAGGACCTAGAATCATCACTTGGCGGATGGTTTTGTAAGGGTCTGTTCAAGCAGTACAATACCTAGGGTTGATTTGGAGTATGTACTAGTTACTTCAGCCAAACTTGAGATAATTCACTCTATAAATCTATTATCCTTTCTGCCACTAGTAACGCTGAAAGTGTAACTATTCTTAATTCATGTGGCTCCCTCACTGACCATTAACCACGTCGCACTTCTTCACAATTATGACAATGATTTTCATTCCCTTTTGATCACCACATCCTTCTTAGGTCGCATGAGAACTTCATTCTATGGGTCTAGATAATGTTTACTCCTGGAAGAGATGTTTTTCTATTATCTCGTCGAAATTTATCAACTGTACAGACCTTCCCTAAGAGGGGTCTAGTTGGGAATTTATCCTTTAGAGCGCTTTGTGGACATGGAAGTCATAGTCCACAATCACGCATGGCGTATGGTTGCGTTCTAAGATTCTTCTACCTTTTTTACTGAAGTGCTTGGTGAATTTAGAACCTGGTTTTTTGCATCAGAGTTTGACTTTTCCTTATACACTAGGGTCAACCAAATATTCATAGTTTAAAATGCCAAGGCAAATGACACATATTTTATTGTTTCTCATCAGGATTCTATCTGAAGACCTCATGAAATACCTCATTTTGCACATGTCAGCAGCAAAATATAGAATAGACATCTTATGCCCCTGAGCTTTGTTGAAGTGCCGTAGGTTTATTGACTGGATTATCTTTTTCCTTACTTGGTGAAATTTTCTTCTAATAGATTGTTCATCAAGCATTGTTTACTTTATGGTGTAGAGTTCTTTGATCCACTTCTTAGGACCATATTTGTCAATAAACAGTGTTTTCTATGAATTGTCTGTATGACTCTGTGGACTTTATTGTTATATAGAGAATCTCTTCAAGCACCTTCTTCATTCTGTTGGTACCCAAATTTGTTCTCCTTTTTAGTCTGAGCAACATCAAAGATATGGAATGAAGCTTGAAGATGAGATAGATCATGATGTATGTCATTTTGTAGCTGGGGTTGTGATTTAACTAGCACTCATATTTGTGGAGAGATTGTATAGCACTAAAATAGGACTTGATCTTGTCCTAACTATTTTAGGTTATGCCTCTCAAACAAGGTAAGAGAACCTATTTTGTAACCCTCAAATGGTGAAGGAGATGAAGATATACCTCAATTTGTACAAATAGTATGAAAAGGTGCCTTGGGAAAATATGATCAACACTCCAAATCTGACTTTCACAAGTTGTCACTTCCAGATTATGGAGATACTTTCAATGCAAGGCAAGGGTTACTGAAGAAATTTTGAAATCCTAATCTGTTCTGCATACTTTAGCAAATGGATTTTGATCTTCTGTGGGTATACAAGTCAAAACAAGGGGTAAAATAGGGTAGGATTAATTGTGTTTGAATGATTTTTTGGGTGGGATTTTATATAAGACAAACCAAGGTTCGCTCCAGACTCTTTGAGGATTTTAGAAAAATATGGAGAAACTTAACAGCAGAAAGTATCAAAATAGTTTAATCATTCCTGCAACCTGGATATGTACATCAAATGGATGCCTAGATCTACACTTTTCACAGAAAATTTTTGATCATACATCACAAAATATTTAGTTAGAAAGAACCAATGAAGCATTTAGCAATCACTATTTAAACATGACCTAAGGTGCACCCTAATGTTTACAAACAATCTCTGAAGTCAAGGATAGGTAAAGTGATTTTAAATTTGTTTATCTCTTTATCAGATGAAAGCTCTTCTGAATGTGAGATTGCAAATGCCACTAAATTATCTCAAGAAGAGTGAGACCATGTATGATCAATAGAGATTTTATACACAAGACTGCAATAGGAAATAAGAAACACAAATTTGAAAATGCATGTCTGAAACATAAGCATGTATGCACAGATTTTTCCAAAGAGACAACACAAAATAATCTCAGAAGATTGATTAGCAGGGGAATGTTTTGAAAACAATCTCAGCAGCTTGTTAATGGCTATACATGTGTAAACAACTTAACATGATTTGAAATCTGATACAAAGAGAGTTACATGAGTTTCTCAAGTGGTCACTCAAAGAATGGGCTTCTTCCCAGATTTTCCCATGAAAATTTTAGTTTTTCCAGGCTTCTTTAAACTCTTCCAACCCTTTGCATGAAAAATTCATGCAATATATAGATTTCAAACTCCTTCGAGCCTTCTTTCCTAAAAAAATAATATACCAAAGGATCAAATTTGTTACAAAAATTCCTCATGATTCGCAAACAGGGACGTTTAACAGAACAAGTCCAAAAAGTTGCTAGTTGTCTCAAAAAGAGACAAATCATTGCAAAATTCACATCATTATCCATTGTGGAGGCATATTTTTCATCTTCAAAGAATGCAAACCCCCTTCCCTTCATTATTTCATCCATTTCCCTCCAAAATTTGACTCTGAAACTTTTGGATTTGATATTTTACGTTTTAGATGGGCTAGGGTAAAATTTCACTTCAAAAACATTTTTGACCCTGAAATTGATCCTCAAAACCAATTGCTTTGGTCCTTGAAGGCACAAATGACATGAATTTTTCAAAAATTTGATGGAAATTGATGCAAAAACTGCATCTCCAAACTTCCTAGAGCATTATAAGGCAAAAATGGTGGTAGAGCAAAAATGATGCACAACTACCATAGATTCAACTTTCAACTCTTAATCTGAGCCCTCCACATGGAAAAAAACCATTGGAGATGGGCTTTGGAGGTGCCTTTTTCTACTTTGCATTATTTAAAAGAAATGGCCACGTGACAAGATTTGATTCGACATGGGCATGGGTTTCACATTTTTACCCTTTTGACCTTTTTATTCTAAGTGGCCATGTGGCACCATTACATTAAATGTGGACCTAGGAGCTTCATTTTACCTTTTAAAATTTTTAGGAAAAATTGGAAAAATTTGATATTTTCCCCGCACCTCCACCTCATGAAAACAGGATTGACACGTGTCCCAAAGTGGGCCCCATTGGAATTACAGACCGATTCTACACATTTCCACCTTTTTTGGAAAAAGGAAATTTTTCCAAATTATCCCCGCGGACCCACACCTCCAATTTTGTCCCTGACACGTGGTGATTGATAATTCGTTGCAGGCCCTAGGCATTTTCTTTACACTTTAACTCTTTTTCCAAAATACCTTAAGTCACAAAAAGACCCGCTACTTCTTATCCAATCAAAAGAGGACACATCATCATTTTTGGGCAAAATTTAGAATTTTTCTCCATTGCTTGAATTCAAGCAGATTAGCACTTGGCGGTGCCATAGCGCAATTTGAAACTTTTATCCAAAGTAGCTAAAAAAGAATAAGTTCTCAAAATGACCCGCCACTCCTCCTCCAATCAAAACATACCACGTAAGCAACATTAGAACCAATCAGAGTAAAGTGGAGCCATGGGACCAAATTCATCCTTTTGCCAAAAAAGCAAAAAGTGATAAGTTAAAATAATTTTCTATTGTCCCTCATCCAATTAGAATAAGCCATGTTGCTAATGAATCCTGAAGAATAAATTGACACCCGTCTGATCGTCAAAACACAGAAAATGCCAGGGATGCCTTAGAATTTGATTTTTTAGCTAAGGATGACAAATTTCTCAAAATTGAACCAACTGAAACATGTTTTCAAAGAATTTTTGATCATGTAATTGGATTTTCAATGGCATACACGTGAAAATCGATCAATTTTAAACTTTCATGATCAGGAAAAATGACAGAGGCCTCTGGATTTGGAAAATTAGGGCACACATGCAGATTTCTTTCAAATTGGGGAAAAACAACAAATTTGTGAGCATTTCGAAGCATCCAAGCAAGAGGGGAAAAGTTTCAAACCATTAATTTAAGAGAAAAAATGTTCTAGAGCATGCAAACCAAAGGAAAATTTAGGGAAAAATGGTTCAAGCTCAAAAATGGCACCAACAGTTGTTATACAAGTCCGAAGTGGTGTTGGCCAACAACATAGGGAAAGTACGAAGCATAAGATCTTGGTCATGAGCAATAAGGTAATGTGCATGCTTAAAGGCATGAAGGTGATATTGTGGATCCTCTTTGCTATTATACTTGGAAAATTTGGGAAGTTCCCAGTGTGGATGATAAGGTTTGACATGAATTGAAGCGTTGATGGGCTTGTTGAAAATATGTTCATATGAGAAGGTGGTTTTAGACCCCAAATTAGTGGTTTCGAGATTGTACATTCTACTTAGCAAGGCATGAATAGGGTCATTAGATGTATGGGGATGAGAGATTGAAGGATGGGGTTGTGGGATAAAGGAAGTGGATGGGTGAGGTTGTGGATGGGAATGATATGATTGGGGATGAGTAGGTGTTTTTGGAGGTGGTTTATAAGGGGGAAGATTTATGAAGAGTTGCGATTGAGTTAGTTGGGAGATAGGATGTTGTTGGGAGATAAGGATGTAATTAAATGGATAAGATTGTATCTTATTTTTTAAGAGATGGGGAGGTTAGATTGATTTTGTATGGGATGAGTGGGGATGTAAGTGTAACGTGGTTTATATATTTGGGTAGATTGACTAGGTAATATGTGGTGAAAATCACTCCAGAGTGGAGGTTGGTGAGTTTAGGTAGACTCCAAAGGTGGGGTTGCGAGGTGATAACGTTTTCATGGAATTGGGATGAAGATACAGGGACCAAAGTTTGACCATGTTGTTTGGGTGGTAGAAGAAGTATATGAGATTATTGCAAAGTTTGGGTAGGGGTCCTAATGATGAAAATAGAGGAGGAAGTGATGGAGATAGAAGAAATGGGAGTGGTGTTGGTGTATGGAAGATTAGGAGGAATGAGAACCACCAGTTGAGTGGATTGATGAGTTTAGGGGATTGTGTAGGAAGATTGATGGGAGCCAAGTTTATGTTGTGCCATGAAAAGTTTGTTTATAGCTCTAGGGAAGAACACAACAAGTTGAGAGGTGATGACTTGAGTGGATTCGGGGTGAGAGTGATAAGCAAATATTTGTTGAAGAAGGGGTTCGTCGATGGGAAGATTGGTGGATATACAGAGAAGGTAGTCATGAAGAGAAATAGGGTTAACATCTAGGAGTTCCTAAAACTCCAAGGATTTGTGAGGGATAAGGGGAGGCCCAAAGGTTTCTAAGGAAGAAATAGATGGGGGTGTATCTGGTCTACAAGGAACATAAATAAAGGGGTTCGTTTCAACATGGGGGTTGGTTTGGATAGCTTGAGACTCATAGAGAGGAGAAATGGAAACCATAGTTTTCCTGTCCGAAGAAGTGACCAAAGGGTTGAAATTTGTTGAGAAACCATGTTGGAAATGGGGATGTTGTTGGATGATGTTGCTTATTCCATTTTTTTGCTTGAGGATGGGTGATAACATGCATGAAACAACAAACAAGAAACTATGCTAATTTCTAATATTTCAAACAAGTCACGCAATAAAGTGTTAATTATATGGCTTATTAGAAGATGTGAAAAAGAAAAATAAACAGGCTCAAAAGGAACCTAGGAAATGGCCAAACTAAGTATGGTTTCAAGTTGTTTTGGATGACGTACTTGACATACCCAAAGGTATGTAAGGATCAAATCTGTTATGAATACCAGTACTGGGCCTAATATTGGGGCCTACCCTCACATTTCATGCACCACACCAATAAGGGTGTCAAGAGCTTATCCAATATACTGATAGTAAAAAAATTTATAACACGATCAGAACACCACAATGAATTCCTGATTGGGTGATGAAATCCCAATAGTTCCACCTGATAGAAGATGTTTACGTTTTGTAAATTGATTTGTGAGTTTTGGATGTGCATGAAAGAAGTGAATACAAATAATTAAATACCTAATTAGACTATGTTTCGAAGCAAGTATGAAGATGCTATTTTTAAGTTCAAAACGAAGTGTTGTATTCGATGAAATCAAGTAGAAAAATAAGGGAGAAAGATGTTAAAAGGGAAAATAGGGAAAAAAGAAGAATACCTGGATAACAGTATTTTCCTTTTTATTTTATTTTAAGTAAATGTATTGTTGATCCAGGTATTCTTCTTTGTCGAATTTTCCTTGTTTGTTGTTTCTCACTATTTCTAGGTATTCTGAGTAATGTGAGCTTGTTGTTTTAGGAGGCTTGATATTTTAAGTATGTGATTATATGAGGCACTTTTTTTAGTAAGTGCACTTACCAGTATCAATTTGTAATGAAAACACTCACATCAGATTTGACTTTGCACCGAGATCCCATGCTCCAATTTTCACAGTGATTCTTCCGCTAAAACTCTTACAAACTGAAAAAGAAACTTTGGAGGTAGGGTTTCAGATTTTTTCTATAAATAAACTGATACATGATTTGATATGTAAAAAAAAATATTCTCAAGGCTCCTAGGAGTAAAGTATTCTTTAAAAATCCCAATGGAAACAGGTTTATGGTTGAAAAGATATGAAGAAAAATTAGTTTCCAAGGCTATGGTTGTTCTAGAATGATTTTGGTAGCATTTATGGTATATTTTGATGTTCTTTGAGTTATTACAGCAGCATCAATGGTGAATAGGTCGACCTATTCAAATAAAGTACCTTAAAAACAAGTTAGCTTTTAATTTTGTGTTTTCCCTACTAACTGTGGTTTGACCCTAGGTTGAATGCAAGCTTACGTTGGGTTAAAAACTAGGTTTAAGTTGTGTAAGGGGACACAAGGGATAAAAAAGGGCACTTGGAGAGAGATCATGACAAGTTTTAGTTTTTGGTGAAGTGTGAGCAAGATGAAAAAATTGACCAAACACCTGCAACGGATGACAAAGATCGCATGGGGGACCAAATGAAGGGCTTGCACATGGGGTACTCATTTTTGTCCCCGCTTTCCCCTTGGGAAAAAGGGACAATATGGACAACAAATGGGCACTTGGAGAGAAATCATGACAAGTGGGAACATCTAGATAAGTGTCCATGAGGCTGAAAAATCCAAGCAAGGACCTAGGGAGCTGAAAAAGGGTTACATGGAAAACCATAGAGGGGACTTTCTCATGGGTGCTTAGTTTTGTACCCTCTGTCACTTGGGAAACAGGGACAAGAGGGGAAAATGGGGGCACTTTGAGATACATCAAGCCAAGTTTTGGAATCTGAGCATGCTAGGGAAATGGGGTTACCCAGATAAGCACCATGTGGAGCTTGAAAGGGTCGCATGGGGGTCTAGAGAAAGAGCTTGCACATGACTGCTCATTTTTGTCTCCTTTATCCCCTTAGGAAAAAGTGACAAAAGTGACACAAATTGGAAACTAGAAGATGGATGTCAATCCACTTTGATAAAAGACACTCTATAAGATGATAATGGATAAATGATAAGATGCAACAAAATATGAACTGAAATAGAAAATATGAAAATTTCCAAATAAGATGAAATGCAGATCTAATAATAACAAATGATGAAAAACTGAACCAAACCTAATCTGGTCGACATCGACTCGAAACTACTAGGCACATGTAGGCCCTTTGCATTCGATGACTGACAAATCTGAATGGGTGATAAGAAGTTGATCTGGGACTGATCTGATACTGGGATGTTATAGAGGGTCTAAATCTGATTAGAATAGAACTGATGTAAGAAAAATGTTGAATCTGATGAGAAAAATGATGACTAGTTGTCTCAATGACGACTTGGGATATGGTCAACAATGAATGGTTATGAGGATCCCACAGATGATATTATGAAGCAATAAGTGACTCATGACAAATACCTTCTAAGATATAATGGACTGTGGGATCATTCAAATAGATGGATTCATAGGATGGATGGTAGATAATAAGATAGATGTGGACTGGTATCGACGGTGACTGTGAATAGTTGATCATGGCAGGGAAGGGATATAGGGTTTGCTGGATGAAAATAGATGGGAAGATGAACTATAGAGAGATATTGATGATGATTACATGCAAGAGATAGAGCTCTTCTTAGGTGACGGGTAAGCATGAAAGAATGATCCCTCCTAAGATCCCATTTATTGGAATGAACACCAAGGGGGCAAGGCTGACCCACAAGGCTGTTTAGAATCTCTAAGATCTCCAAGAGTGACATGCAAGGTCTTCAAAACAACTCTAAGATGATATCAACAACTCCAAGGAAAAGAGAGACACAAAAAAAATTGCAAAAAAAATCAAGATCTTGAAATTGCATCCTCAAGAGAGGGGGGTATGGGCATTTTTTATAGGGTCAAGGACAACCCACATGGGTCACCGAAGACTATGAAGGACTGTCGTGGTGGAGATGTGATCATCTCGATGCAAAGGGCCTAAAATGGGTGATATTAGGGATTTGAGAGGTTAATGCGGGTTATGTTTTCTTAGGGAGGATAAAAGGTGGTTGGGGGATAAAAAATTAAATGAGGATAGGTGGGAACCTAGTGGTGATAAAAGGATGCTTAAGGAAGATAAAAAGGATTAGAAGATGGGTTTAGGGATAATAAATAAATATGATTAGGGATTGATTAATTGGGATTAAGGGTGAAATAGAAGAAATAAAATAGATGATGTGGTAAGATAAGAAAGTGGTATATTCAAATAAATGGGATTTAGGAGGGAAAGGGGAATTCAAATAAGAAGAGATATATGTATGTGAAAGACGATGAAGGGGAGCAAACATAGGGTGAGCGAAAAGGGATACCATAATTTTTTGTCTACACAAGTATGAATAATTTTTGAAACCCATGCCATTGATCTTAGAAGGTATCCTAGAGTCAAATTCATATAAAATTTCATCTCAAAAGACCATTCCAAGCTTTGAGAGTGAAGTTTTCAAGTTCCCACTAGTCAAGAGTGTGCAAATACAATACTTAACCAAATGTTTGAATGCCACATGTCAACATTTCTCTCTAGTTTCCAATTTGTGTCCCTTTTGTCACTTTTTCCTAAGGGGATAAAGGAGACAAAAATGAGCAGTCATGTGCAAGCTCTTTCTCTAGTCCCCCATGTGACCCTTTCAAGCTCCACATGGTGCTTATCTGGGTAACCCCATTTCCCTAGGCCTGCTCAGATTCCAAAACTTGGCTTGATGTATCTCAAAGTGCCCCCTTTTTCCCCTCTTGTCCCTTTTTCCCAAGGGGACAGAGGGTACAAAACTAAGCACCCATGAGAAAGTCCCCTCTATGGTTTTCCATGTAACCCTTTTTCAGCTCCCTAGGTCCTTGCTTGGATTTTTCAGCCTCATGGACACTTATCTAGATGTTCCCACTTGTCATGATTTCTCTCCAAGTGCCCATTTGTGTCCATATTATCCCTTTTTCCCAAGGGGAAAGCGGGGAAAAAAATGAGTACCCATGTGCAAGCCCTTCATTTGGTCCCCCATGCGATCTTTGTCATCCGCTGCAGGTGTTTGGTCAATTTTTTCATCTTGCTCACACTTCACCAAAAACTAAAACTTGTCATGATCTCTCTCCAAGTGCCCTTTTTTATCCCTTGTGTCCCCTTACACAACTTAAACCTAGTTTTTAACCCAACGTAACTTGCATTCAACCTAGGGTCAAACCACAGTTAGTAGGGAAACACAAAATTAAAAGCTAACTTGTTTTTAAGGTACTTTATTTGAATAGGTTGACCTATTCACCATTGATGCTGCTGTAATAACTCAAAGAACATCAAAATATACCATAAATGCTACCAAAATCATTCTAGAACAACCATAGCCTTGGAAACTAATTTTTCTTCATATCTTTTCAACCATAAACCTGTTTCCATTGGGATTTTTAAAGAATACTTTACTCCTAGGTGCCTTTGAGAATATTTTTTTTATATATCAAATCATGTATTAGTTTATTTATAGAAAAAAATCTGAAACCCTACCTCCAAAGTTTCTTTTTCAGTTTGTAAGAGTTTTAGCGGAAGAATCACTGTGAAAATTGGAGCATGGGATCTCGGTGCAAAGTCAAATCTGATGTGAGTGTTTTCATTACAAATTGATACTGGTAAGTGCACTTACTAAAAAAAAGTGCCTCATATAATCACATACTTAAAATATCAAGCCTCCTAAAACAACAAGCTCACATTACTCAGAATACCTAGAAATAGTGAGAAACAACAAACAAGGAAAAATCGACAACTTTCCCAAAATAACAATTTTTAAAAAATTAACCTACTAAAAATAGTAAATCATCATCAGTGGATGTAGTAAAAGTGTGTTAGGAGCTTCAAAAGAAAAAATTTGAGAAAAAATCAAAATTTCCCAAAATAGTAGCTCCTAACCCCACTTGCCAAAAATTGAAAGTTTTGGATTATAGTGTAGAAATTTGTTCTTGGCTTCATTTTCACTTATCTTACTAATTTTTGGAATCATGAAATTCAAATTCTATGGCATGGAACCTATTCCAACACTTTTCATGGAGTATTTAGGCGTGGGTGACAATGTTGTCACTCATATGGACCTAGAGGACATAAAAGTAGGATGCTCAGAGGAATGAGAGAAATTGTTGAGGAAAAGATATTCAAAAGTGGATTGTTTGTAGATGGAGGAAATACTTTGTCAGTATAAAGTACATAATTTGTGTTAACATGCACTCAATGCTATGAGCTAGAATTTAGCATTGTAAGAGCAGATGAAAATTCCATACTTGTAATGCTCACCCAAAAGGTATTTCATAATGCATGAAAATTACAAATGATAAAAACATGGTCATCCTCACGAAGGGGTTTTCATCTAGTGAGTGGTCAAAGAATAAATCATATCACTAAGGCCTCACACTAGGATCATTGTTGAGACAAGGAAGGAAACCCTCTTTGATGCCAAAAAAATTGTCAAGGAGTGAGTTTCATGAGGGTTACTCGGATGCAATCATACTACTGAGAAAGTTAATGGGTGATGAAACCACAAAGGAATTTCAAGATTAGATGAAACAATTAATCTTCATTATCACCAAGGATAATAAAATGGTTGGTTGTGGAAAAATAATAATTGATAACATCCATCGTCAATTGCTGCAGTTGTAGGTTACAAAGAAGTTCATAATGAAATTTTATCTGGCGTGTCCTCGCTAGCACGAGACCATTCAAACGATTGAATCTTGATCAAAAGTTTCTAAAAAATCATAGACTTATGAAAGGTATCCTCAAATAACTCTCAAAGAAAGAAATCATAGTTTTTCCAGGTTGAATGATGCATTTACCATGTTCATCATCCGATTTCTTGAAGGAAAACCAAAGTTGAGATTGTCTTCTTAAGCCACAACATTGAATGAAAAGTATGGGTCATACTTAACTCAATTATCCACCTTATCCTATATAAAATTTTCAATGTTTGAACTTGGTCCTTGCAAGCTCTCAAGATATCTCAGTGATAAGATAGTGATGTTTGAACTATGTAGGAAACTTGCTCATATCCATAACAATTTTAAGAACAATGGGAAGAAAGGTGTGTCTTTCCCAATTTCTATTAGTATTTACTCTTGCAAAAGTTTTTATACTACCTCAAATCTTGAAGATTCATTTTCCTACTTGAGCCTCTATTCATACACATCTATGACAATTTTTTACATCCGAAGCAATCCCAAAACCTTCCACCTTCCCGAGTTACTCTATGTTCCCCAGATTAAAGATTATTGGGTCAACTGCTTGGATGATTTTGAGATAAGAAAATGGGATCACATGAGGATGACCATTTTCCAAATGAGGAAATTTATATTTTATTGGTTCATATAAGTGTCAAATATTATGGAACCAAGTTATTCAATCCCAAATATCAAGTAGTGAAGGCTTCACCTCTCCCACCAGTCTCATGGAGTGTTCGCGAGTAAGGGGATATTAATGAAAAAACTGCAGTAGTGATCGAGAGGTCTAAGGAGAGGTTCATGAAGAAGAAGGATGTGTTCATTAAATAAAGTTGTTTTCAGACTCTCACAAGGAAATCATCTCATCTTTTGTCTCTAAAGGCACCTGAGAGGATTGTGATCTATGCTTGTTTAGGAGATCCCGCAAAGAGAAAAATATTAGATGCTGAAAGTTCCCACTACAGGAGGCTACACAAGAAAGTAAAAGTCACTCAGGACCCTACAAAATATCTAGAGCAAGGAGAGATAAATCCTTCTCACCCATCCATTCCACATTAGTCTACAAACATCTCTTCTTTCACTTCAAAGTTAACTCACCAAATATAATAGGTAGCCCCTCACATTTAGCCTAAAAGATCAATCATGCCTAGTGCAAAACCTACAACAACAAATATCTTTCTATGGATCCAAAATATGATCAAAGGTGAGACTTGTATAGTACAAAAAGAAATAATGCTAGAATTCCAAGTTATTTTAAATATGGTGAAGGCAAGATGAGGTAAGAAATCTTAGACAACTTCTCATTTTTTTAGTGGTGCCTCAGGAAACCAATATGTAGAAGTTTCTCAGCCAAAGGATGTAAATTCCGTTAGAGAGATGAATCCATTAGACTACGAGATGACAATAATTCCCTTGGGACTAACAACACATGAAGGGGATACTGTTTTATTCCAAGAATCTACCTCTCGTCTTCTTGCGAGAAACGAGGAATAGAAAGGGAATATTGAATAGTTGGAAGAACATGTGAGAACTCTCACTTCATATATTCAATCATTCATGGAGCTTAGTGTCATACCATCTCTCACTACTGAATATATAACTCCAATCAGTTGATTTGATCCAGAGTCAATCAAGAAGGCACATGGATACATAATGTAAGGGAGAGACAATGACAAGTGGGTGGACAAAATATTCAAGAAAGGTAAAACGTTGTTTCTAGATACTCTTTCACTATTTGAGTTCATGCTTGACATTGCTATAAAAGTAAGGATGACTAAAGATGAAATTGAGAAGGAAAAGATTCATTGGGACCAATTTTTTCCATTGGTAATAGAGATGGGGAGCTTTGATTATTTTGTGTTGTAGGAAAAAATGTGTTCAACTCCATAACTGAGAATATATCTCCAATTTGGTCTTGAACGTTGGTTTTTTTATATGTTACCAAGAGTTTTTCTCACCAACATAAATTGGGGGAAAATTTAGGCACAAAATCATGCACTTTAGACATTATTTAGTCCTGGTATTATACTACTATTCATATGGTTTTTGAGTGAAGAAAGTAGTAATTAACCCCCATTTCTTGGTCATTTTTATTTACTTTCTGTCGTAATTCTCGACCTTCACTGCACATATTCCCAGTTTGTTTTTGACACTTTCCATCATTTTAGCCTTGACTGGGCACCTGGGCTAGTACTAGGGCACTCATTGGTGCCATGGTCCCTGTTGGATCACCCTGATCCTTTTTGCACTTTCCCGCCACTTTCTAGTTTTTTGGCTTATTATCTTTTTCGTGGTCAAACTTTTCGAGGTTAATTATAAAATTATAACAAGAGAACCAAATAAATATAAATTTATGTGACCATAATGAGGGACCAAGCACTAGGAACTACTATCATCATCTAAGGTTGCATCCATGTAGAGCTTATTTGCATCCATCTAGCTCCATCACAAAGGCACGAGGTTGGTTCATCTACATCACACTACATAGGAGGGAAGTTTATTCTATTCCATCCACCATTTATCACATTTTTCTACACATAGTTATTTCTCACTACTTTCACAAACTGCGACTGGAATAATAGAAAGATAGGGAATGATCACATACACACATAGAACTACATAGGGTCTGAGATGTAGTGCAACAATCAGTTAGTAAGTCTATCATTATGGCTGCTGAGGATAGTTCAACCCCTTCATTTGTATTTTTATTTTTTAGGGTTTGATGCTTATTTTGGGGTCTTGCAGTTCTTTTTTTCATCACTAATAATTGGTGACATCTGACATAGAGTATTGAGTTACACACAATAGGGAACAAAGGATTCAAACCATCTTCTGAACCTCTAGAGATGGCTTTTACACCTCCTACACAGACCATGACACCCAAAATATAGACTAGGGCACCCAAAGGTGCCTTGATCCTCTCCCAGGAACCCCAGTCCCTTCAGATAACTTAGATCCATCCTTTTCGGGACCTCTGCATGTTCGCTCCTACCTCTAAAATATTTGGTTGATTTTACAACAGAGTTCAGATCAGCCTCCGAATCAGCTAAGTTCCTTCTAACCCTACTTGTCAATTTGGGTTTCACATTTTCATTAGTTTAGTTGCATGGGTCACTTTCCATATTTATTTACTACATTTATCTATTGTTATTTACTGCTATTCCTATTTAGATTAATTACCCTTATTCTACATTTTAGTTAATCCAGTGATAATGAGTAGTCTTATGGTGTGCCACCATCAACTTTGCTAGAATTTTTTTGATTTTCTCATTCAAGAAATGAGTTACTTTGTCAATTTTGAAGCTCAAAGGGCATTCATACCTACTGATAATATTCTCCCACAGGAACCTTGCTATAATGGCTGATGTGAAATCATTTATAGGCGAAACCTCTATCCACCTTGTCAAGTAGTTAGTATAAGAGATGATATAGTATGCTCTATTCCTATGTGCGGGTGGTGTAATAGGTCCTACAAAATCAATTTCCCATTTTTCAAATGGTTTTGTGCTTGTTATGGGTTATATTGGTATTTTATCTCTATTTCTAGGATTTCCAATTCCTTGACTGACATCTTTATACAATGTCTCCCACCATAAAATAGCTAAGAGGATCTTGCGTGCACTCGCATATCTTACATAATTTTCTCTTGCGATTCCTCCATGAGCATCCTCCATAATGGATTCATGCTCTTTCTCTAGAACACACTAGTGTAAGACCTCATCTCTACCCATTTTATATAAATCTCCTCCAATAAGATGATATGGTGGTGCTCAAATAACAAGCTATTTATTTTCTAATGTATTTATTCCCTTTAGCACAAGATATGTGCACAAAAATAATGCTATGTTTTCTAAATCAATGGGAACACAATGCAACCTGAACAACTATGCATCAGACATAGTGTCCTCTATACTCTGTGCATCCTCTCTAGAATTGATTCAGGATAAATGATCAAGTCCCAGATTGCTCTTTCCTGGATTCATAACAACTATATAATCAAATTCCTAAAAATTAGTATTCACTGGAAAATTCACCCTTGCAAAACAAGTTTTTAAACTAAGTAATTTAATTCCATATGGTCTGTATAGAAGATGAAAAAGGTGGCTAAAATTTACTGTTGAAACTTGTGAAGTGTGTGGATCATGGATAATGCCCTGCACTCAGTCGTCGTATAGTTCTTCTTTGTTAGTGTCAACTTACTTCTTGTAAAGCACATGGGATCATCCACATTACCCTCTATAGGTTGTGCTAAGATTTCACCAATAGACATGCTAGAGGCACTAACATGTACATGGAAATGTTTGTTCCATAAGATGAAGTGCAAGATTGGTGCAGTAGTGAGATTATCCTTCAATGTTTCAATTTCTTGCTATTTCACGTCACCCCAATAAAAATTTCCTTTAGCTTTAAACAATTCCTCTAGGGGTGTAACAATATTTGCATATCCTTTGATAAAATTTTTATAATATCTTGTATGCCCCAAGAAACTACACACTTCACTTTGGTTGGTAGGTTCTTCCAATCCCAAAATCACTACAATCTTAGCTGGATCTACCAACAACCCATCCTTACAAATAATGTGCCCAAGTGAAGTTCCAAAGGGTGTAACAAACATACACTTCTTTATATTGAAAGAGATTGCTTAACTTCCTGCATCTTTCAAACATGAGCCTCAGATTATCACAATGATATTTTCACTAAGCCCATAAATAGTCCAATCATCTAGATAAACCTACAAAAACTTATGAATGAAGTCATGGAATGCTTGCAAAATGATGCACGATAACACTGCTAGTGCATTATTTAATCCAAAAGGCATCACCATATATGAAAAAATTCCCCATTTAGTGGTGAAAGTAATATTATGTCAATCCTCGTGTGTAATCCGCACCTAGTGATACCCTAAAAATCCATCAATAAATAAATAAATTTCATGCCTTGCAACACCTTTAAGGATTTCCTTTGTGAATGGTGTATCAAAAGAATCTATGACACATGAAGCATTGAGTTCCCTATAATATACACATATCCTAATTCAACCATCCTTCTTGATGCTAATCACCATGGGGCTAACCCACTCGGATTCCTCAATTGGTTCAATGATCGTAGATTTAAGAATTTTTTCAATTTCCTCTTTTACCTTCACGCACAGGTTCAGGTTCAAACTATAAGGCCTTTTCCAAACTGGATGTGCGCCTTCTATCAGCTTAATCTTCATCTCTTCCAATGAGGGATGCACCCCCTTCAATTCATGGTAACCTCATGGAAATAAGTCTTGGAATTCCAACAATAGCTCAATGATATTTACTACCTCTTGTTCTGACCAGTAATCTCCAATGATGGCCTCCTTGGGCATATCCACAGTGCCAATATTAACCTTCCTAGTCTTCATAGGAGCATGGTATGCACATGCCTTTTCATCTTCAAAGTCCATTACCTTGTGCATACCTTCTGTATGGATAATATCCATATTATTCACTTCCTCATCATCAATTATGTATACCATTTTCCCCTTTTCTTTTTCTTTCTGGGTGCGTCACAAAAGTGTCTCCTTTGTTTCTAATATATCTTCATGTGCCTTGCATCTCCCAAGATCAAGAAGCATGATATCCTATGATTTTGAGATATCCCCCAATGTGATGTAACTTCATGATCTGAAAGGCCTCATGTACTTGTGGATTATTTGAAAAATAATTAAAAGTGTGATCCATACCTTCAGTCATGTCTCGCTAGCTTGTGGTCTCTTGCTTGAGCTCAGCATGCACATACCAAGCTCACGTGCATCTGCACAGAGTGGAGTAGAAATTATGTACCCAGAGAGATGGTAGTAAAGCCTTATGGCCTTTTGCCCATTGTCTCTCAGAGTTATGGACATGTACCAAAGCAGGAGTCTTACCATCATACTCATGTACAAGAGAAGGAACATTGTTCCGAGTAAACCTTGTAAAAAAGGCTATCCTCACCTCGAGCCAACCCAAAATATTATCTCTGTGCATCACCCACTAGCATGTAACTATTGTTGCATAAGGTATACAACAATATATTCTTTCTATCTCCCTTGTTATTCCATTGTTCTTCCATGGCACATATGAAAGATTCAGGATTCTCCTCTCTAGTATACCTAGGTAACTAAGCTTTTCCTAAGTGCCTAATCATGCATGGTCTGATCATCCAAGTGACTCTTCCTTTGACCTCGTACCTAACCATTTCATATGTGTCATGGGATCAATTGTCATAAGAAACACTAGTAGTGTCATTGATAGATTGCATGTCTTCCCACTAAAGTACACCTTCCTTAGATGGTTCCACATTCTCACGGTCAGCCATTGTACATGCATAAATTCTATTAAGCTTTTCTTCACTCATAGGCTCAATGTAGGTGAAAAAATTTCACATTATCCAAGGGTATGACAACACACTCATCCTTGTTCTCAAAACTGATATATCTTTTGTTAAAGCACAAATCAACATTATTCGCATAACACCAAGGTTTCCCAAGCAATGATGGAATTTTTCTTCCTCAGCCAGCTCCAATACTTCATAAATATCCTATAAAATTTGACTCCTTGAATAGTAATTGAAGCATCCTTCAACACCCCAATAGGCATGGCCCTTTTTATTATTCCATATATAACACATTAGAAGATGGATGCAATGGTGGCCACCCCATCTAGTTCCATGCATCCAAAGTCAAAACATTCACTTTGTGCATATGTCAATCAGAATATTACTCACCAACCAACCATCAATCACTACAATCAGTGTGATTTCCTTGTCATACTCATGGTTATGTGGTGGAAAATTTACATGAAGGATCTGACACTTGTGATCAACTACTTGTGTGACACCTTCTTGCGTAACCATTCTCTAGTAGTGGGATGATGTTCTCCTACCTCAACATCCTGCATACCTCCTTCATATCATCTACATATTTTGTGGGAGCTCAATGTTCTTCACACATTCCTCTCTCATGTGCCTGCTCCTTTAAGAACTAAATCTCACCCTGTAAATATTTGATTACTCCCATGGTTTCTTGATAGACCTCCTTCTAATGAGAAACATCTGGATACTTGACATGCATAATTTCCTCTCCGTATGATGAGTGGTTTTTCTTTAAGAGTCTCCCCATGCACACTACTTCTGCATGCGTAGTAACTAACATAGGCTATAATTCTAGATCAAACATCTTCTTAGGTGACCATTTCTCATTCTTTGTGAGTTATACCTTGATCATCTCCATGCCTTTTTCCTTATTTTTTTCTTACACATATGTTCATAAAGATCAGGGAAATCTTCAACCTTTTGTTGCTTTCCACAATATGTACATACTTGATTATGGGGACACTCATGTTGGTAATGATCTAGGGACCCATAAGTATAGAAAGTCTCACATGTAAATCTTCCTCTACCACCATGGCCTCTACTCTTATATCCACCTTGAAATCCACCATCTCCATTATTACACCCTTCAGTAGGTTGGGCTTCCTGTGTCTGAGAGCTACCGACCACTGTGGTCTGTCACAATCCTAGTCTCGCATGCCTCATGAATTTGGTCTATCAACCGACAATATTTTGTATCATGGATGTGCACGTTGTAAATTTTGTAGTACATAATTGTTCATTGTTTACAGTTACAAAAGGGGGAAATTCCAAACATCATGATTCTTGTGGAAAATATCACAAGACTGT
Source organism: Taxus chinensis (assembly GCA_019776745.2). NCBI lineage: Eukaryota > Viridiplantae > Streptophyta > Pinopsida > Cupressales > Taxaceae > Taxus > Taxus chinensis. Next base: position 662,513,527 of record CM034152.1, read on the forward strand.
AACAGTGTGCACACATTCCTGCATGGAAAAACTATCCTTAGTATGCCCTTCCACATCATAATCAGTGCACCATAACCCACTTCGTGTCTCATGTGCAATGAATTGGCAAAGCATTCTCTAAATGTCTCATATAATTGTGCCTTAAGAAAAGGACTCACTCTAGTGTCTAACTCCCAACTATTCAACACACAGAGCTATTTCCAAAGCTTCTCACAGATTATGTATATGTTTTATGTGATAAATCCCCTTGAAATGGAGTCAGACAATCCTCCAACAAACCACTGTGCATGTTATCTCTGATGAATATCATAAGATATCTTAGATAAGAGAGTTTTAAACCAGTGCATCATAATCCCTCACTCTTTCATATACCCTGTACTTGATGTCCTTGAGCATGCTAATACTTTGTTTTTCAAACTTTGGAATGTGAAATTCAGCTAAAAACAGCAACATGTAATGCATCATAGTCCACTATAGTCTAGTGTGGATCATACTTTCTATACCAAATGTGTGCACGCCCTTGAAGTGTGGTGGAAAATTGGCTTTCCTTTCTATTAGGGTTGTAATGCCCTTAGCTCTCCATAACAATTCACACTTATGCACATGCTCAGACACATCCTCCACACCTCTATACTCTGGAAAGTGAAGAGACATCTCAAAGAAAACTTGAGGTGTTTTTTGCTATGGTTGTGGAGGTCATGTATGCCGAGGCTGATTTAGTGGTTTTTGGGGTTTTTGTGGTGGTGGACCTATGCCCTGGGTTAGGACCAGACCCAGATCTTGATCCTCCACTAGGACTTCCTTTGTGTAGTGGCTGACCTGAACCTCTGAGCCTCCCATGCAATGACCTGTGGTCTTGTAGATGAACTTCCTTGTGTCCCAGTTTTTGTGCTGAACTGGACATCCATTGTCTGTGTTATAACAACACCTATATGATTTCTTCAATAGTAGTATGCACGCTAACACTCTGTCCTGATGACACACCTATAAAAACTCCTCCAAAATTACTCCTAAACACTGGTGCCTATTACACTGCCATGTGCACATCCCTAATCTACTATGCTTCTTGACCTGAAACTAGAATATTCCTACCTGTATCTCCTTCCCAATATGGATATGCTGCTTTCCTTCCTATAAGGCTTGCTTCAACAACTACCTCTGATCTGGAACACCTTAGTAAGGGCTAGGTAGCCAGGCTGGTCAGATGCATTCCCACGGTCCTCATTCTCTCCTCTAACATGCTCTCATCAGAAGTTGATGGGGTATCTCTACTTGTGCTTTCCCAATGTTAGGAGGACATGATACTATGACTCCTTGTCTTCCACAAGGCTCTCATCAATTCCTCCAGTCATCATTATTCTCGACAACAATGCTACATCAACTTCCCTCTTTCGTGCCTCATTATACTTGAGTCATTCTTTCCTCTCTCCACCTTTCTTTTGCAAGATCCACCACCATCCTTTCTAAACCTTTCTCCTTCCCCTGCATGTGGTGGGGATTTAGCTAGCCATAGGTAAGTTCTCCATTCCCAGTTCTACCATCAGGATATTGATAGCTAAGGGTATCACACGTAAATAAGATCTCTTGGATCACACAAAAACTAGAATTCTTCCTCCTCTGGACAAGAATATGTTGAAATTATGTACTCCAAAGTATAGATGTGAAGTACACCTTCCCACCAATGATCTACAACTTTAGTCCACATGTCAGTTGAATCATATAATGTTTAATAGTCTTACTGCATCCAAACTATCTTTCATGAGTGGAGCCCCCTATTTTTTGTGTAAGCTTCCAACCACTGGTACAACTTCTACTAGGAAAAAGTTGAAGAACGTCTCATACAAGTAGTCATATAGATTATATTTTTACCCACTTTGGCATGTTAAAATCAGGTCCAATTGTTATATCTCTGTGCAAAAGTGTCTTGGCTGTCTTCTATCCATCTCTCAATACTCTCCAAAGATAGTCAATATGCCATCTACATGCAACATCTTGGTATAAAAATTGAAAAGAGGACCCGACAACGGAACCAAAATGTAGTCTTTTATCTTCCCAAACCAAAGCTAGGAATGCCAACGCTTCATCCAGTTAAAGTATGGAAGCTCACTTGAATCTCGCACAACCACTTGGTTCCTCCTTTGCTTATGCTTATCAGAATGTTAACATGCATGTTCATTAGATTCATAGTCAAAACATCCATTCATGCAAAGAGAAGTAACATAACCATGGAAATCCAGAAACACTTATAATAAGGAAACTAATCAACATAAAGAATGATTATAAACACTTGAAATTCCCATAATTCCATACTTAGACATAGTCAATTTAGCAACCCAAATACAATTATCCATGTGAAATCATTACATAAAAAAGTAGATAATTACAATAACCTCCATACATCCATACGCTGAACCATGCAAACTCAACCCTAGACTGTTGAAATCTCTATTCGTACTTCACTCTGTCATACCAAATGATGAGGCAAAAATATTCCCATTAAATGTACAATAAATGATCTCATCTTACTATCCTTTTTATTAAGTTTGACCACATTTTGTGACTTTTGTTTGATCTGATATGAGTTAGGATGTAATTTTCCATATTTTGTTGATTATAATTCTAACGTTTAAAATCTCTGTAATTCCTAACAAAGTGTTTTGGAAATTTAGTTTTGTAATAAAGTAGGTCACAATCAGGTAGAAGAATGAAGTATGAAGTGGTCAACATGTTTTTGAAAGCATTTGTTTAAATACAACTTAGTTCTGGAACTTCCAAGCTAGTTCCGGAACTTTCAGACTTAGTTCTGAAACTCTAGTACTTAGTTTTGGAATTATCAGAATTAGTTCCAGAACTCCAGTAGATAGCTCCAGAACTCTCTCGGTTAAACCTGGAATGATTTCCTTTAGTTCTAGAACTCTTCTAAAGTTCTAGAACCGATAAAAATCAGGGAAAATTTTAGTGGCGAATATTCGTAATATGGCGAATATTCCATTTTTGAAAATTTTGAAAAGGTGAATTTTTTGGCACGAGCCAGTGACCTGTTCACCTAAAAATTACACTTTAATTTTTTTTAGGGGTCGGCTTCACCTACCCTTGAAAAATATCCCCTATATAAACCTAGATTATTCGCCAGGTAGAACACTTCTACTTCACATTTTTCAACAATATGATATATCCCATATTATAGACGCGCGACAAGGGGGTAAGTTATTGATGCGCGACAAGGAGGATTTGCAGACAAGGAGATACTATAGATATTGACACATAGTAGACGCATGACAAAGATTTTGTTGACGAGTGACATGGAGTTTCTTTCGATGAGCAAGAAGAGGGCAGAGGTTGCAGATGCGCGACAGGATAGTTGCTGTCGCGCGTCAATAGACCTTAGTGACGCGCGTCACTAAGGCCTATTGATGCGCGTCACTAAGGCCTATTGACGCGCATCACTAAGGCTTGTGACGCATGTCAATAGGCATTAGTGACGCGCGTCAATAGGCCTTAGTGACGCGCAAGAAGAGGGCAGAGGTTGCAGACGCGCGACAGGATATTTGCTGTCGCGCGTCAATAGACCTTAGTGACGCGTGTCACTAAGGCCTATTGACGTGTGTCACTAAGGCCTGTTGATGCGCGTCACTACATTTTTTTGACGCGCGACAAGGAGGTACAACAGATATTGACGCATAGCAGACACACGACAAAGAGTTTGTTGATGCGCGACACAAAGATTTTTTGATGAGAAAGCAGAGGTCGGAGGCTGCAGACGCGCGACGGGAGATTTTTCTGTCATGCGTCAAAAAATGCAGTGACGCCCGTCAATAGACCTTAGCGACGCGTGTCAATAGACCTATTGACGCGCGTCACTGAGGATGCTGTCGGACAGCACCCTCAGTGACGCGCGTCAATAGGTCTATTGACACGCGTCACTAAGGTCTATTGACGGGCGTCACTGCATTTTTTGACACATGACAACAAAATCTCCCATCGCGCATCTGCAACCTTCTGTCACAGTGCTTGATAATCAGGCAAAAATTTTTCATACAACCCCCAAAAAATTTGCCTTCCTGTGAAACCAGTTCTGGGGATATTCGCCAGGTATTCTCCACCTCCGATTTCCAGGAGGTCTCTTAAAATGAACCCTGCCATATATTATTTCAATCTCTCCATATGAATTTTACTCTAATCTTATTCACCTTAGTATATTGGTTTTCACCTAGGTCTTTTACACCCTTGTCTTTCAGACAAATTTCTCTTTGCTTCTTAATCTGCCAATCATTCAATACTTCCTCACTTGTTAGATACAAATATGTCTCAGAATTCCATGAAAATTGACTAATCAACAATATTTTGAAAATTTTTAATCATCAGAGCACTCAAGTACCAAGAAAGCTTCAAAATTCAAATTCCATCCTTCATAACTTAGCATTTTCAATGTAAGTTCTAGAAAATTTCACTCTTCAAGGCTAATAACAAGAAATGTTATTCTTCAAGGCCCATTACTACAAATACACACCTTCTGAGAAAAATTCAGTACCCTAAAGTATGCAAAATCACCTTTAACAACTTCCTTTTTACCTTTCCTTCCACAATTTGTTTCCTTCACTCCTGCAATTAAAATCATGCTTATAATGGATTGCATAAGAAAGAAAACAAGAATCCTTTATAGTCTCTCTTCCTTGAGGATCTTTAACAAGCTTAACAAGCCCCCAAAAGGCTTACAAATGAGATATTACTATCAACTATAGCTACTCAAATGAATTCATTCAATGGAAACACCCTTTTACTGTGCTTATCATCTTTCATCTCTTTCTATTCAACCATCAAACTAATCACTTACCTTACACTTTTCCACTTATTGTCCACTAGCTTCTTGTCACAGGGTGTAACTTAGGTTTTAGTCCTCCTTTCAGCTTCTTGAATCTTTCCCTTGTTACCATATTGTAAAGCACATGTTAACTTGTTCATAGGATGGACTCAAATAACCCAAAAGACACCATACTACCTCACTATGATAAAACTATCCTCTTAGCACCTTCTTGTATCAAACTAGCCTCACTATTGTAACCTCTTACATTAGACCTTTCAAAACACCCACAATAACTTTTATCATGTCTCACCACTCCCATTCATGCCTATACTCATCATTAATCGAGGAAAGACTTTAGAGGATAAACTCTTTCCCATTTGTCAAAACTGTCCTACTTGCTCTTGAGAACATGGATCTAGCTAGCACCTAGGTTATGTACTTCCATTACTACTAAAAAAGAGCTAAAACCTCCAATAATTACATTTCCACACCCCTAAAATGTTATAATTTCAAGTCTTAATTCTTTGTACAACTCCCTTATGTTCACTATTTGCACTTTTGCTCTTATAGGTCCTACTAGCCATCTTTTCCTATATTGTTAGCTATATCTTGGTCCTTTTGAAAATTAAATGCATAATAAATAGGTTTTTAGCCATCCATTAAGGGGTTTGATCTTTCCTAAAAATTTCAATCTTGGATTCTTAGGACAAATGGATTCTCCTTTGTTAACTCACCCTTTTTATCAACCTTCATGGACTATGCACGGGTTTACAAATAGATTTTCAAGGAATTATAGATTACCACTAATTAGTTCCTAAAAATTTATTCAAAATATCTTATACCACATCCTATTGATCATTAGTATCAAGTTTCAGAAAAAAGGATCTTTGTTTGGTACTTTAAACTTTCCACCCTAGCTTAAACTATGCAAACCCCCACTATGAAACCCAAGGAATTTATTTTTGCAATAACGTTTTGTGATGAGTGGATCAAGACTCTAAATTTGATCTCCCTTATTGTTTTAGCGTCCTATTTGAATCTATTATACCAGTGGAGCACCAGAACAAAGGTAATGCTATCAACCAAGAAAAGTTTACTTACATGCAAATTACAAATAAGGCATTTAAAACCATCACTCACCCAGTTTGGAAGAAGTGATACTTCTATTTTATGAGAACTTAATTCATGATTTAAATTTATTTTGAGAAACCAATCCCCGAGGATTTTTACATCAATACAAAATCATTATCCCAATGTTAACATGGTCAAAACTTGCTTAGCTGTACAATACAAAATAAATAATCACTTCAAGACTTATCATAGGATAATCAACTGTCATAAATGAAATAAATCTTCTCTCTCTCTCTCTCTCTATACACCCTTAATTCTCAATAAAAGGGGTTCATTAAAATCCATAGAATCCTAGTTATCATGTATCTTGTAAAGATATAGTCCATCACACCATTATCACTATCAACCCACAAACTCATCCCTAATTTCAATAGTTCTTCAATATGCAATGGAGATATTAAGAATAATTTAGTTCTTTTGAGCATGCAAACACATTCAAATATCTTGGAACAAATCACTTCACCCCTACATGGGAATAAATAACAGTTACCTCTGTTAGGTCTATTAAAGTCATATCATTCTCATAATCAACAAAGAACCAGAGTATTCTTAAAAACAAATTATTATATCCACACAATCATTTACTAACTACTATAATAGTCATGTCAACATAATGCAAAGGATTATATTATCATGCCAAGATAAATATATGCATGATTTCATTCTCAGGTACATAACTAAATCAATCATACTTTGAATGAGAAATCCTCCAAGAGCAAAAACCAGAGTCTCCATTATCTTATCACCGAATTTCATACAAAATGTGCTTCTCCATTAATTCTCTAATGCCTTCTCTCCTCATTTTCTCCTCCCTTGGAAAGCCACTAACGATTTCATTTGAATTCCATTTATATTGTTAATTCACTTTCATGTTTGAACCCTAACTAACTTCACCCATAGTATTTATATGTAATGTTACACACACCAAGAAGGAAATTTATATTATTTATCATTTCATAGGCTTTACTTACTGTTGTTCGTTCAAATGTGCACCTGTGTCTCAGATCCAGAAGAGATGAGATGTTTAAAACTACAATGGAACCATTTGAGATCCTTTCTACAAAGAAGAACTCTACTATTTATAGAAGAAAAAGGAGAGAAGAGAAGGAGAAAAGGATGGAAACTCAGATTCAAATCTTCAACCACCAACAAAAAGTGATAAATACATGTAAATCCACTAGCAAGGCTGTCAGATGTGCTTCCCCATGTTTTTTAGGCATGCAGAAGAAGGAAGAAAGAAAGATCTGATTGAAATTTGGTGGTTGAGGTTGATTAGATGTGTGCATTGATGATAAGAAGGATGTTTTCCTATTTTCCACCTACCAAATCCCACCTAAATCTGATTTTGAAAATTCCAATGTATAGCTGATGTCAACAAATTTTAAATGAGATAGGGCACATGGGAATATGAGAACTGAAAAAGAAGTTATAGCTGTCAAAATTTTGCAGGTCACTCTGACATGCATTGACATGTGGCATGTGCTGATTGATTGATGAAATCAACCAATTGTTGATTTGTTTTATCTCTTCTGCCACATGTCATGCATCATTTGGTTGTCCAAATTCAACACTCTATTGGTGTACTTTGATAGGTTATGTGTTGCACACTCAAGTCTGACAGATGATGTGGCACAGTGACTGGTGTAAGGTGCGGAAGCAAAAGGAAGGCGAGCACATAGGTGCACGTGTGGATGAATAGGAGAACACTTGTAGGGGACAAGTATGGGGAAGGGGTGTGAGCATTCAACTGAGGAAGGGCATGTGGTGGTAGATAGAGAAGGGGCATGTGGCATAGTTTAGTGTATGTAATTGTGCAGGAGGAATGCTAGGGACTTAGCCATTTTAGAAGGCAAGTCTACAGAGGTGTGCACAAGGAGTGTGTAACAAGGTAGGAAAGAGAGCAGGTGCACAGAGGGAAGGTGTGAAGGGGAAATGGAAGGAGATAAAAGAATGTAGAGGGAGAAGTAGGAAGACACATGGGGTGCATGAAAGAACTGCAGCCAAGCAAATTGTGCTAAGGGAGCAAGCTTGAGTGCGCGTAACATGAAATGTGAAACATCAGAGTTAGGATGAAAGTATTAGTTATCCAAATAACTAGGAGAGTTATTTGGATAAAAATTACTTTAAGGGACATGTATTTACTCTCTAAACATAGTTTCCTAACTATTACGACCATTAGTAACTCCAACATAGGCCAAAAATGGCTCAAACTCCTCTCAATTTCAAAATGACATTTTTGGAGGGAAAGTTCCCTTTTTGAAATTAAGGACTCTAGACCAACTAGACTCACTCCCTCTTGACTCAATTCACCTAATTTTATATTTTTAACTTCATGACGATGAAAAATGTGGTTTCAATGAAGGTGTTTAGTGATGCTCCTGCATCATTGCACACTTCTCTTTGTTACATGGCTATCCTCCTTTATATTGTATCACTTGCTGATTTCTACGGATTTTTCTTTATCACGCGACATTGTTTGAAACAAGCCAACATACTTAAATATGTTCCTTCATCTTGTGAGGCACTATTGCAACCTATGAAGCACTAAAAATACCCGCATAACACTTCACAACCCATGAAGCACTACAAACACCTACATAACACTTCACAACCCATGAAGCACTATAAACACCCGATAAAAACTTCACAACCCATGAAGCTCTAAAAATACCCACGAAAAACACTTCTTAACCTACAAAGAACTAAAAACACCCACGAAATACTAAAAAACCCGTGGAACACTACAAAAGCAATGGAACACAATAAAACCATTTTTTTTGGAACACAACATGAAAAATTCAAACTAAAACATATTTCATAAGAGGCACACATCTACAAGTATAAATGAAAATATTTCTAAATTAAGATATATTTATCAGTATTCCTTTGACATCAATGACCATATTTCCAACAATCTCCCCCTTTGTCATTGATGGCAACCAACCATCTTCACCACCCATCTTGCATAATCTTCTATCTCAATCATTTGCTCCCCTAACTGTATTACTTATTATTTTGCTCCATATGGATTTAACTCTCCTATTTATCTCCCTCGATGTATTGATTCTCTTGTCTTTCAATTCCCCCCTTTGACATCAATGGAAAAGGAAAAGTTCTCACCATAATTTCCCCCTGAGAATATTCTTCCATGTAATGACTTGTTGAAAAGGATACTACTCCCAAATTTTGTTTGAGATATTCATAAGTTTCCTTTGGAAGGGGTTTTTGTAAAAATGTGAGAATTTTTTTATTTTGTGGCAATGTATTCCAACTTAACCTATTAATCTATAAATTTCTCTCTCAGAAAATTATATTTAATGGGAATGCAATTTGTTATGGAATGCATAACTAGATTATTTGAGATATTTATTACACTAGTATTGTCATAGAGTATAGAAATTGGAGAATCAAATTCTACCTTGACATCCTTTAGTGTTTTTTTCATCCAGAGAACTTGTGTGGAACATGATATTGCAACAATATAATCTACCTTAGCTCTATATAGAGAAATAGAATCCCGTTTCTTACTCATCCAAGATGTTAAACTGTTTCGCAAAAAGAAAGCACCTCGATTTGTAATTTTTTCGTCATCGATACAACCACCCCAATTTGCATATGTATATGCAGTTAAAGAAAAATATTCACCTTTTTGATACCGCAATCCATAATCCACTGTACCTTTTAGATATTTAAGTTATTTTGATAACTTGTACATGAGTTTCTTTTAGTGATGTTTGAAAACTTGCTACCATGCCTACAACTTGCATTACAGCTGGTCTTGATGCAGTTACATATAAAAAATTCTAATAATTGATCTACAAAGTGTATAATTTGCTCAACTTACATAATGTGATCATGGGTGTACTTACTAGATTACAATCTTCCATCTTAAAATTCTTCAACATTTCCTTAATATACTTGGTTTGTGAAATGAATATACCTTTGTCAGATTGAGAAATTTGTAATCCAAGAAAAAATGGTAACTCACCAAACATGGAAATTTTAAATTCTTTTTTCATTTTATTAGTAAATCCATTTTACATGTTATCCTTAATTCCTTTGAAAAATGATGTCATCAACATAAAAAACAACAATAAGCTGATTCTCACCTTTAGTTTTGATATACAAATTATTTTCAACAAGTCCTTTCTTGAACCCTTTCTCTTGTAGATACTTGTCTAATCTTGAATACTAGGCTATGAGATCTTGTTTCAATCCATAAAGATATTTCTTCAACTTGCATACATAGTCCTCATTATTTGATAATACAAATCCTTATGGTTTTTCAATGTAGACATCTTCTTCCAAATTCCCTTTCAAAAATGTAAATTTAACATCCATTCAATAGAATTTAAAGTTATTATAACAAGAAAATTCCAAAAAGATGCTAATGTCTTCTAAACGTGCAACATGAGAATTTTTTAATTCAAAATCAATACCTTTAACTTGTGCATAGAATTTGCATACTAACCTTGCTTTATTTCTTACTACTTTCTCATATTCATTTAACTTATTTCTTAATACCCACTTAGTGTCGATCACATCTTTGTCCTTAGGTCTTGGAACAAGTTCACAGGTATCATTCTTCTCTATCTGATCAAGTTCTTCTTCTATTTCTCTAATCCAGTGCGTATCTTACTTACTTAAACAAATATTTTAGGCTCAAATTTGGACAGTAAAGATAGATCTGTATGTTCTTCTTCATTTTCCAGTCTTCTTCTGATTCGTACTCCAAGATTTTTTGTCACATATAATCTAATTTTCTAAATGATTATTTTGGATTGATCTGGTTCAGAATAATCAATTTCTTCTATCATGTTATTTTTGTATTGGATATCATCTACCTTCACATTTGCACTTTTAGAAATTTTTAATGTTCTCAGAATGTAACATCTTTAGGCCTTGCTCATTTGGGAATATCCAAGAAAAATAAATTTAACATATCTAGATTCAAAATTACCCAAGTATTTATCATCTTTATTGATATATAATTTTCTTCCAGATACTCTGAAATGTTTGACAGTTGCAGGTCATCCCTTCCATAGTTCATAAGGTGTCTTGCTATTATTTACTATGATATTTCCTCTATTCAAAATATAGAATGATTTAATGACTGCTTCTCTCCAAAATTTGTCAGATACTCTGGATTCATCTAGCATGGTTCTAGCCATCTCTTGCATTGTTCTATTTTTCCCTTCTATAAATCCATTCTGATGTGGGGTTCTTGCAATTGAATATTGTTTTTTTATTACATGGCATTCAAAATACTGTATGAATTAATTTGGAGTGAATTCTCCTCCTTGGTTATATCTTAAACACTTGATTTTTAAATCAGTTTCATTCTCTACCAGAGATTTGAATTCTTTAAATATTTTAAATGATTCAAAATTTTCTCTTAAGAAAGTAATCCATGTTATTCTAGAATAATCATCAATAAATAACATAACATACATCTCACATTGCATGATTTTATTTCTTGTAGGTCCACAGAGATCAATATGCAGAAGTTCTAACAACATTGTCTTGAATGAGGATATTATTTGTTTTCCAAACTGACTTTATTTGCAAGTGGTATTTGTTGGTTTAGTAATCTTTGACATGTATCTAACATCTTATTTGGAATTGATCTTTACCAGATTATCAAAGTTCATATGACCCATTCTCCTATGCCACATCCAACTCTCATCAATTTTCCCCATGCAATAGTTTTCACCTTTAATCTCACTAAGAATATAGAGATTAGTTTTTGTCCTACATGCATCGATAAAAACCTTCCCAATACTGTCCTTTCTAATTTTAGATCCTCCAGCATAAAATGTTACTATGTATCCTATATCACTCATTTGACTCACACTCAAAAGATTATGTTTTATACCTTTAACATATAAGACATTTTTTAGTTTTGGATCTACCATTATTTAAGCTAATGGTGTCTTTACCTAAAATTCTTGCAGTAGAATTGTTTCCAAATTTAAAAGTACCTCCATTTAAATTTTTCAAATTAAGAAACTTACTGTTGTCTCCAATTATATGGATTGAGAAGTCATTATCAATGTACCATTGATTTTATTCATCATGTTCATGAAATTCTATCTGAACAATCATGGATTTTTTTTTTTTGTTTCTTTCTCCTATTTTGCCTTTCGGGAAAGTCCATGGAGATGGGGGATCAAAAATTGGCCAATTTTTTAATTTGAAGTGAAATGTAAGTGCATTTTGGGAAAGCACAATCACGTTTTGAATTACTAGGATTGGTATTTACCAAGCCTAAAACGTGAATAGGTTATAACTCAAGTGCACTATAACACGAGCGTGTTATAACGCACTTGCATTCCTGTCAGTAATGTTATATATGTGCGAGCTATATATCTACAAAAACAAATGGTTAATTATAAGATTTTCATTCATTAATATTTATACTTTATTATAATAAAGTACAAATATTAATAAATGAAAATCTTATACTTTAAATTTATTTTTGTAAATATAAGAAATTAGGGTCACTCTACACCTTATGGAACTAGTCTAAATTTAGAAGATAGTTTTTCATATTCTAATATGGTTAGTACATAGGTATTTTTTCAATATTTTAGCATTCAACCTAAATATTTTAGAGTTTAAATTCTATAATCGATATCTATTTTGGGAAATAATATAGTAATTGTTTAGGTTTTGTGGCCTTCTTGATTGGTTATTAATATGTTGTCATCCAAAATCTATAACATGCAAAATTGAAACTTTGAGCATGAAAACTAAGCCTATGATTGAAAATCATGTTTCCCTATCATTTTGAATCCTTATTCTAGAAAATTTTTCCTCAGTTCAACCCTCACCCCGATTTAGAGGAAAGTCTTAAAAAGATTTTCAAATTTATTTCAGTGTGCAGGGATGATCACCTAAAATGATTGATGAATTCTTTGTGACTCAATGAAAGACTACATCCTCTAGAGGCTTAAAAATGCCATTTCTGGCCATTATGCATCTAGTAAACATCCTTCGAGAGCGTTCAGGGAAAATACAAAGCATATGAGGGTGATGTTGGAGAGTATTGAAGATTTCTGATGTAGTTTAGGAAAGATTAGGAAATAAACATTGATTTAGGGACAACTTGTGTAAGACTAGGTCTTCTTGGTATAGGGAATGAATGTCATAATGGTGAAATCTAAAATATTCAGATGATTCTAGGAGTTCTAGAAGGATTTTGGAGGAAAAAAATTGAATTATTAAATAATGAACATAATTGTGAAAATGAATCTTTTTTATTTAGCATTTGAGGAATAATACATTCTCAATGGTGAATATATGAGTATGAAAGTACTCAAGTTTTTCAAGCATGGTACCACTCATAAAGAAAAAAGGGTGATATTCAATGAGATTTGGGAATGTGAGTTCTAAATGTTCAACCATTTCCTTGAGACCCAATGTCAAGAATTTCCAAATGAGTATGAATAATTCTTTTTCCCTTTTGGTGGAGAAGATTGTATCAATAATGAACAAGATGAGATGAAGGTTCTTGAATTTCCCATGTGTACCTCCATCATGGAGAGTATTGTTATAGACCACGATGAGAATGATGATCATTCCATTTTTCCCCCAAATTTGTGTCCACTATTTGTTCAAGAGAGTGAAATTCTATTTAAGCCACATCATATAATGCAATGGGTAAAACATGAATTGGTGAGTATGAAAGAAAATAATTTGTGGTATTTTTCAAACATGAATCAAAAGTACATCTATGATGATGTTGAATATTTCAAAATACCTACCAAGAGCCATCTCACAAAAGTAATTTTCATAGAGAACATGAAAAATCAAGAGTAGTTTCTCATTGGAGAGAATGAGGCTAGGTCTGAACAAGGTGAGCTCAAAATGGTCAAAATTTAGTCTTGTGGTAGTGTGAGGATGAAGATGATCACAATATCCTTCTTCTATGGGATATGAAGTATTCTAGATCATTAAATAAGTGTTCAGAAATACTATTACAAAATATGCATTGTGATGGGAACATGATGATCTCTTCTGATAATAAGAAAAGAGTTAGGATATGAGGATCACTTTCATATTTCTTTAGGATTTCAAAATTCACTTACGCAACCAAGATTCAATTCTATAATGCTCAAACCTTTTTATTATTTTCTTTCACTTATTGAAATAGGTCCACACTTTGAAGATAGAGGATATCTCCCTAATGAAGTTCTTATCCTATGGCCACTTGTTGAACTGAAATTATGTGACTATATATGCTTCCTCTTTTGAGGTGTGAACACACTATAAGGTGTTAGATGAGTGTTTAATACACTATGACCTTAAAATTACTACACGAGCTTCACTTTTCACTCATGAACATGATGAAAGCCTTTTTCACTTCACGAATCACCTCCTCAATCAAGATACTACTTGAGTGGAAACATGTCTACAACATTTGAACACCCTTTTGATCAATTTTATCCTCAAGGAAGTAGAAATTAAAGTTGAATCACATGTTCCTGACCTCCATAATGTACTGATATCATTGCAAAGCACTAATTAAGTGTTTAGAAACATTCTCGGGAGGTATGTATTTCTTGAGAGTATAAGGTGATTTATAGTATCACCTTTAGTGGCCTTAGATAAAAAAGGATGCTCCCAAAATGTAGAAGATTCTTCAAACTTTTTGGTTCTTACTTGATTTCCTCCTAACTCCATACGGAGCTCCTAGAATTAGTTGAAGAAGTCAAGGTTCACAATTTGATTGCTCATTCCTTGCACCATAAAACCTGCTTTTGAACAGAATATCCCTGAATGATAAAAACTTTCCTAAGCTACTTCTAACACCTTCAAGGATCTCAAATACCACATTTAGATACTAACTTTTCAAAACCCTCTTAGAGGATGCACATAGGCTCTGAAATGGCCAAAATTGGACTTTCTAGGATTTCTAGAGAATTAATCTTTTACTGTGCCTTCACTTAATGGAATAATGGACCTTGAGACACCTTTCTAAAAACTTATACATGTTCACCAAATGAATTAGGACTACCTTCAAGGAAAAAGTGATCATGACATAAGAAACAGGTTGGCCTAGAGAGGAATTCGGGAAGATTTGGGAGCAAGATTTCACATTGTGGCTTGGTTGTCATGGTTTAAGTTTTGCATTTTTGGGTTAGTAAATTCACATGACAATATATCCATATGAAGACCATCCTCTTACCCTTCCTAGATTAAAAATCCTCCTTGAATGGAATCAAATTTATAATTCCCATACACTTCTTTCTCATATCACTTTCATGAGAATAGTTGACTTCTTAATCCTTCACACATGATGGTCCTAGATGCCTTGATATCTTGACTAGATCATTTTGATTTGTTCCTATAAAAAATGCAAGAGTCAGGATATGATGATCATCAAATCACTCCTTGAGCCTGACATTTCACCTTTGAACATGATGATCTCTTCTTAATCTCATAATTAACCTCCCTGACCAAGATGTCACCTGAGTGGAAGCATGTTTATGATGTCTAGAAACTCTCTTTCTTAATTGATCCTCATGTAGATAGGTTTACTCCTCATGATAGAAGGATTGATCCCTGAATGAAACTTAGAGGAAATACTGAGAATAAATTCCATGTTATTGACCTCCACACTACACTAAAACATTACAAATTCCACTTAAATCATGGCAAACATGATTTTCAATCACGGGCTTAATTTTCATGCTCCAAGTATCAATTTTTCTTATTTTACATTTTACATGACAACAAGCCCCTTAATTTTTTGCATGAGGAGAGTGTTATTAGATTCAACGCTTATGACAGATAACTTGAAAAGTATCATTTACATGTGATAAAAATCTGTAATGAGAGAAATATATTGGTGTAGATAAGGTTGAGTGGATTCTTTTGTTGATCTTTCTTAGTCTCCACTTTTATTTTCTTCATATGTTGTTGATGGGTGCTATAATATTAAATATAATTTCCAATAGATTCAAGTCATGTGTAACATGACTCACATATAGGAAGGTGGGGGAAATGATGGAGAGAAGAGCTAGAGGTGATCTCATGGATGTAATAGTTTTAGAAACATGAGTATAAATAAAAGGGGGAGAAAATAGGTATGCCAAAATAGGTGTCATGGGAGTAGAGGATGTAATCAAGGGAGCATATTTTGGCTCAAGTATTAGGTTTATAAATAAACTGTTGGTTGCTCAAATGTGCACCCGCGTCTCAGATCTCAGAAGGGCTGAGGTGTTTGAGACCACAATGGAACCGTCCCCAAGTTGTGGGACCTTGCGAGCTTCAGACGGATCTCTAGAGAAGGCCAGTTCCTCTATCTATTTCTACTGCTACTGCTACTCTTAGTGCTAAAAGGGGAAATTAAGCTAATAATACCAAGGGACTAGGGATATAAGGATAACATGGAAGGAAACTACACTAAAAGGTAATAGCACCTGAAAAGAGGGATGAACACTATCTGTTCTGAGTGAGAATGACAGGGAATGCATGAAAGGAGGCTAGGCATGAGTAGCACAGTGAAACACACATTCACTGGATCGTTCTCATGGAACACAACTAAATATGGAACTACAAGGGACCTGAAGTAGCACAACTAGCACACAACGTAAAAGAAAATGGAAAGAAGAAGGAATGTAAACACATTAGGATAGAGAATAGTCACAAA
Organism: Taxus chinensis; assembly: GCA_019776745.2. NCBI lineage: Eukaryota > Viridiplantae > Streptophyta > Pinopsida > Cupressales > Taxaceae > Taxus > Taxus chinensis. The sequence goes on from CM034152.1 coordinate 662,530,119, forward strand.
ACGATGCTTCTATTACTTCTAAAAATGCACAGAGCTGTTACAATGATGAAGGAGGCCGTTATCCACATGCAAGAGCCAAACATAGAGGTCTGCAAATCAAAATACAGAAAATATGGAGTCCTTAGAAAAATGTGTAAGGATCCAGAGTGTCCAACATAATAAATGAGCCTTGCTCTTACATTTATAGATGAATCCATGGAGGAAGAAGGGAGAAGGAGGGAAAACCATAATTTGAAACACAACTACCAACAAGAAGCATTCAATGCTTGAAAATCCACTTGGAAATCTATGAAAGACGCTTCCCCATGCTTTTGAAAAAGGAGGGTGGATCATACCAAATTAGGTGGTTAGAGTAATTAGATATGCTCATCAATGTTCAGAAAGATGTTTTCCCATTTCTCACCTACCTGATTCCCTAGAATTTGAATATTGAATCTCTGGTATTGTAGCTGATGTCAGCATCTCTCTAAAAAGTCTAGGCACGTGCTGATCTTAGCTCTGTAGTAGAATAGATTTCTATTAGAAGATGTCAGAGTCTTCGGCATACGTAAAACACATGGCACACGTGGATTGGCTGAAATGATGTCCAACTGTACAACTATTTTTCATTTCTGCCACGTGTCAATCATTGATTTGTTACAAGGATTCGGAACCCTGTTGGCACACTTTGACTGGTTACGTGCAACACACTTAAGCATGTTAAAAGATGATCTTGCACAGAAGGGCATGAGGGAAGGGTGCAAAGAGAAAAAAGAGGAAGGCAGCAGAGGGGGAATGTGCGATGTGCGTGGGGAAATGAGGAAAAATGGTGAGTAGAGAATGTATGGTTAAGGCATAACTATTACAAGGTAATGGGCACGGCATGCAAAGGGCCAAGGACTTAGCAGTAAGTACGAGGTGCATGGGAAGGGAAGAAGATGACTAGGAAGAAGGTGAATGCATGGAAGGTGGGCATAAGGGAGAGGTGGAATGAGAGAAAGGAAAGGGGCACAGGGAAACTGTGACCAAGGGAATGTGCCAAGTGATCTTGAGTGTGTGGAATATTGCAATGAATAACTTAGAGCTAGAATGTGTATGCAAGTTACCCAAATCACTAGGAGAGCTATTTGGATAAAATTTTTGGTGACTTTTGGGGCCATCTACCTGCTAGATGAAAGAGATCAGTAGCTTGAAGCATCCATTGGGCATGGAGTTATGCTTATGCAATCATGAAACTTCCCTTGTGATCACTTGAGAATCATTTCTGCACTCTGTTCTGAATCTTACAACTGCTGAGAGGAGTTATGTATTCTGGAAGTAACAAAAGAGTGTGTGCAGGAAGCATGTGAGAGGAAGGAACTATGTACAAATGAACAATGTGCGCAGAGCACACTTGGAGGAATTAAAACTATTCTAATATATACAACATGATGCAACAAAATTAATGGAAGGATTTGAGATAGATCCCGTTTACTGGGATTTTAGTGTGCCTCCATCAAGATGAGTTAACTCAAAAGAGTTAGCTTCTTTGCAGGAATTGATGATGTATGGGCCACTCCAAAGTGCATCAAACTTTGAATGGCACCCTGGCTTAGCTCTTTCAGCATCCCATTTTAGAACCAAGTCCCCAATTTTGAAAGCTTGAGGCCTAGCCTTTATGTCAAACCATTTCTTTGTTGCTTGTTGATGTTGTTCTAGCTTGATCATGGTAGAATTCCTGAGTTCTTCAAGGTTAACCAGCTCTGCCATTTTGATTTCTCTCTAGTCTGTGCCTTCTAATTCCAGCTACTGGGCAAGCACCAATGAATTTAGTTCTAGTGTCAAAGGAAGGGAAGCCTCCTTGCCATAGACAAACTTGTAAGGACAAAGTTCCTATTGCCTTTTTATTGTGATTCTATCTACCCAGAGTGCACACAAGACCTTCATATGCCATTGTCTTTGGCTGATGTTCATTATGCACTTCATGATTCTGATCAGGTTCTTGTTTGTTGATTCTACCAGACCATTTCCCTGGGGGTAATAGTTGGAAGAAGTCTTTAGGTAAATGCCCAGATTTAGAGCCCAATCAGTGATTTTAGTACCAAGGAAGGCCTTTGCATTATCAGAGATAATGGTTTGAGGAATGCCAAACCTTGTGACTATACCTTTGAGAAATTCAAGGATGAATACCTCAGTTGATTCCTTAAGTGCGATAGCTTCTATCCATCTGGTGAAGTAATCTGTAGCTGTCAACACCCATTTATGTCTAGTGATTGAAGGTGGATTGATCATGCCTATGAAGTCGAGACTCCATTGCACAAAAGGCTGATCCACTTGGATTGGTCGGAGGGGAAGCACTGTCAATATTTTCTTTCCTGCAAAGAAATCACATTCCTTACATTTTGTGACCCACCTATGTGCATCTGCAAATAGGGTAGGCCAAAAGATACCTGCCATTATGATCTTCATTATTGTAGTCTTGGCAAAGAAGTGTCCACCAGAGAATCCATCATGAAATTCTGCTAACACTTTTTCAGTCTATGCGTCATTGATACATCTTAACAATACATGCCATCAAGATTCCTTTTGAAGAGAAGTCCATCAATCAACACATAAGGGACAGATTGTAACCTTAGATGTCTTCTCTTTGCTTTATTTAAATTGGGAGGGTATGCACCCTTGGAAAGGAATGTGATCATGTCCTTCATCTAGTCACATGTGCCAGGGTCTATATTCTGTTCAAGTTCTGCATGCGGAAGGTCTTCATCCAAAAATAATGAAGCTTCAGGTTCAGCTCGCGCATCCTCAACAATCTACTTGCAGAGTGCACTACCTCTTACCAGCTTTGTGGCCTTAATAGTCACATCATATTCCATGATTTTGGTCACCCATCATGCTCTTTTCTCATTGATTTCTTCTCCCATGATGAAGTCTCTGACCGAAGAGTGGGAGACTAATACCTTGACATGATTGGAGGTGAGCATGCTCTTGAATTTCTTGACACGTGCATGATGGTGAAGACCTACTTCTCTCATGTGACTGTATTTTAATTTGTAATCCTTCAGCATTCTGGCTGAAGAAAGCCACTAGCTGTTCCAGCCCTTGTTCATTTTTTTATGTTAGGACAACAACAATGTTGCATCAGTGCCATAAGCATAAAGGATGAAATCCTTTGAATAATCTAGATTGATGAGTGTTAGCACACAAGAAATCTCTTGCTTGATCTTGTTGAAGCTTTCTCTTCCTTCTTCTTTCCATCTGAAGGCTATGTCCTTCTTGAGCATCGAGGTGATGGGCCGAACCAGTCCTGCAAAGTTAGGGATAAAACACCTAACAAAATTGATCTTTCCAAGGAAGGACTGTAGGGCCTTTTTGTGCACTAACAGAGAAAGAGCTAGGATGGCTGAAATGTGCTCAGGATCAATCGTGATGCCATCCTTTGAAACCACATGGCCCAAGAGCTTTCCCTATGCCACCACAAAATTGCACTTCTTGGGGTTAAGAGATACCCCAAATTCTTTGCATCTCTTAAAGACCTTTTCTAGGTGTGCCATGTGATCTGCACTCTACTTTGAGAAGACAGTTATATCATCAAGGTAAACCAAGATGAACTCATTAATGTATCCTTTGAAGGCAACATCCATAGCACGCTGAAATGTGGCACCCGCATTTGACAGACCAAAGGGAATTTTTTGATATGCATATGTTCCCCATTTGGTTGTAAATGATGTTTTGAATTGATCCTCTTCCTTGACCAGGATCTGGTTGAAACCTGAGTACCCATCTAGCATGGAGAATCTTTCTACGCGCTAGCCACAGTTCTGTAGAATCTGCTCCATTGAAGGCAAAGGATAATGATCCTTTAGAGATTCCTTATTCAAATCTCTGAAATCAACACAAAGTCTGATTTCACCATTCTTCTTGCGTACTGGAACCAGATTTGCAACCCAAGTAGAGTATTTGATAGGAAAAATAATTCTTGCCTCAATGAGTTTTGATAGTTCCTTTCTCATGAGGGGCTCTATCTTTGGATTGACTGGATGCTGCTTTTGTCTGATGGGCTTGATACTAGGATCAAGGTCAATAGAGTGTTGAGCAACACTTGGATCAAAACCTTTGAGGTCTTCATACTCCCATGAGAAAATATCACTGTATTTTTGACAGAGAGAGATGAAGGCCTATTTTTCTTCATGTGTACACAAGTCCTGCTGAGCAACAACTCTTTCCCACATGTAATAGTAATGGAAGAGTAGTCCTCTTATGCAGTGCACATGTATCTTTCTTCACCCTTGAACTCATCATCAGGGCTGAAAATTTTCTCTAAGGTGACCAGCCCTTTAGGCAACTTATTTGTCTTTAGCTGTATCACTTGGTCACCATAGCTATCATGCAAGTCAGCTTATATGTTTGGTGAAAATTCAGCTTCATTTTGGATAAACTGGATGATCTGTGCGTCACTTTCAAACACTTGCCAGCTGGTGTTATTGTCTGGAATGGATGGTCTGATCACCATCTTAATGTGTTAAGTGTTTCCTTTGACAAATTCCTCAGCAGGAGAAAATTGTGAACCGAGTGCGGCCATTTGGTCAGCTTCCTTGTTCATTCTGCGTGGGACCACCTACAGATTAAGGGCATCAAAGCTCTCAAGTAGGTCCCATACTTTATATTTATAAGATTTGAGAAGCTTATTCTTTATCTGGCACTTGTTGGTAACCTAGTGGATGATCAATTCTGTGTCCCCAAAGATCTGCAGTGCCTTAATTTTCTTCTTCTTAGCAATGAACAAGCCATGTACTAGCGCTTCATACTCTGCCACATTATTAGAGCATGCAAACTGTAGCCTATGCGCAAAGAATAATTTCTCATCCTTAGGGGAAATGAGAACCACTCCAGCTCCCGTGCCATTTCTGCTTTTGGATCCATCAAAGTACAACTTCCATAGACCAGTTTGAACTTTGTCTTTCATGAGCGCGTGTGGAAGCATAACGTCTTCTTCTAGAATGTAATAAGTACCAAGCCCAGTTTCATAGGCTTCCAGTTCTTTAGCATAGGGATCAAATTTGTGATGTCTTTCTACCCATTCATCAAGAACTAGGTCTGGAACAGAGGGTGGAAGAGACTACTCTTCAGGAACTGAAACTTGTTCTTCTTGGATAAGACAATTGGCTTGGAGAGGGGATGGGACATATGACTCTACATGATAGGAAAATATAGGCTCAGCTTGTATGGTAAACCAGGTACCATACCTTGTCTTGAGTAACATATGAGACCAATTAGAAGACAAGTAACCACCCACTTTAGCAGTAAATTCTCTTGATAAACATAGGGAAAACAAAGGAGGTAGGTCAATGATTGACACATCTTGAGTAATTGTTAGGCTTGGACATGCATGGAGGGTTAACTCAAGATCCTTGATGACTCCTAAGGTGGTAACAATTGAGCCATCAAGTTGTAGGACTCCTTTAGACAAAGGGCTATATTTCATACCTAAGACATCAACTATCTTCTTAGGCATAACAGAAGTACTAGCACCTGAGTCAATCATGCAGTTATGCACTAGGTGTTAACCTATAATCAAGGACATATAGAAGGGTGGGGTTTTAACAACTTTACTTACTTGTTTCTCCTCTTCTTGGTAGATTTTGAAAGAAGCATGTGGCTTCTGTATAACTAGATAAATGTGCATGTGGGAGTTGTGCTAGAGCTTCATGCAACAGATCCCGCTGAGATGGAATGGTTAGGGCATCCCACATTGTGACATTTATGTTTGTTCTCTTCATCTATTCAACAATGCTAAATGGAAGGCCTCCCCATCTTGTGCATTTGGGGAACAACATCCCTTCTTGACTGTTCAGGTGCGGAAGCCTGAATTTTAGCTGGAGTAGAGGACCTGACCTACCAAAGGAGGGGCACGTGTTGCTTCAGCAAGAGATTTACACGGGGCCTCCTGTATAGGGATTTGAGTGCTTTTACTACAAGATGCCTTGTCTGATTCTTTCTTCTTCTGAGGATCCGCTTGCATTTTCAAGGGTGTAACCTACGCACCTGACTCTAACATTCTTTTCTTATATCTTATGTTGTCCACAACTTGGGCACATGGTCTGTTTGTATCTTCTGTAGCTTGGTTGATTGCATAGAAGTCCTCCCCACCAAAGAACATCAAATTGGTCTCCGGAGGAACTTCTGGTCTTTCTGGATTATCTGCTTCATGGGTGCTTGTTGAGGGCTCACAAGATGAAGCATTCTGGATCATGAAGGCTTGGGTGTATGCAACATTAGCACAATGATATTGACTATGAGGCATGTTGCAAGGGAAGCACCATTCTGACTCTTGTGCCAAGTTGTTCTGAACTGGAACAAGTGCCCGAATTGCACTGGGTGCTGGGAGAGAAGGCAGGGAGGAAAACTTGCAAGGGGAGATGTGCATTAGGCTATCATCTATCATTCTACTGGTTGGGTATGTATCTTTGATTTCCATATTGATTCTGCCAAGGCTGATTTCCTTGGCCATGTGCCTGATTGGAATTTCCTCTATAGGCTTGCGCATGTTGCTTTTCTAATGATATGACCTTGTTTGATAAATTTTTGATCAAGGCCTTCAATTCTTCATCTTCCTTTTGTTATGATGGAGAATAGGATGTTGAGGCAACTGGTTGTGTGCTTTTCTTAGGAATGGGAATAGGGGCCACAAAAGGTTGGGGCGCTTGTGACGTATCTCTGGGAACAAGGGCATGGGCAGTCTAGGAGCCAACTTTCCCACCTGAATGAGACTATTTTCTTCCCTTACTACAATGCTATAAGCAGCTGGTAAAGTCCTACCTCCCATAGATTGGATCATAACTGAAATATTCATTGTTGAGCACCTTTAGATAATAAAGGAAAGCATGTTGGGCTGTAGGTCTTACCACAAGAGGGATTTTGTCCCAAGTCTTCTGAAATTTGATGTTGAAATCAGTCATCTACTCATTGGGTGCCCTCCTTGTTGTTGTCAGTTACTCCACCAATGATAGATGATCTGACTTATCTTCAAAGTAATTACAAAGAGTTGTTCCTAGCTCATCCTAGGTGGTGATAGATCCAAGTCTCAAGCCTCGGTACCATTGAAGTGCTTTACCTTTGAAAGAGGCTGCAAGCAACCTGACTGCTACATCATCATGTGTGATCAAATAGAGTGAACACACATTAGCTATATCTTGGATATGCTCCTGAGGGGTGACTTGATTCTCACCAGTAAAGTAAGGAATACTCTTGAGCATGCCATTTGGCATATCATGCTACATGACCAGGAGAAAGGGACTACCTCCAGAAAAGTTTACAAAGTTTCTTAATGGAGGAGGTTGTTGATGTGCCATTGTAGGGTGTGTAGGTTGTCTATTTTGAGGAGGAGTTGAATGGGTATGGCACGCTGGAGATAGAGATGTGTGTGTGGGATTTTCAGAATGAATTATTCTCAGGGATAGTTAGAGGTACTCAAAATAATCTTCAGCTATTGCACTTCTTCTTGTGTGCACTCTTCTCATGAAAGGCACTCAGGACTGCTGAAATAGAGATCTTAAAATATTGGGAGTCACTAGATGTGTTTGAAATGAGCCTCTAAAGGCTGAAACACTAAGTCCACACACCAGAACTTAGAGATATGAAATTTGAGCTTTCAATGTTGGTCCCACTGGGTGTGCCAGAAACTGTTGGTTTCTCAAACATGCACCCACATCTCGGATCTCAGAAGGGCCGAGGTGTTTGAGACCACAATGGAACAGTCCCCAAGTTGTGGGACCTTACGAGCTTGGGACGGATCTCCGAGAAGGCCGGTTCCTCTATCTATTTCTACTATTACTACTACTCCTAGTGCTAAAAGGGGAAACTAAGCTAATAATGCCAAGGGACCAGGGATAGAAGGATAACATGGAAGGAAACTACACTAAAAGGTGATAGCACCAGAAAAGAGGGATGAACAATTTTTTCTAAGTGAGAATGAAAGGGAATGTGTGAAAGGAGGCTAGGCATGAGTAGCACAGTGAAACATGCATTCACCAGATCGTTCTCATGGAACACAACTAAATATGGAACTGTAGGGGACCTGAAGTAGCACAACCAGCACACAACACAAAAGAAATGGAAAGAAGAAGGAATGGAAACACGTTAGGAAAGATAATAGTCACAAAACAATGCTTCTATTACTTCTAGAAATGCACAAAGTTGTTACAATGATGAAGGAGGCTGATATCCACATGCAAGAGCCAAACATAGAGGTCTACAACTCAAAATACATAAAATATGGAATCCTTAGCAAAATGCGTAAGGATCCAGAGTGTCCAACATAACAAATGAGCCTTGCTCTTACATTTATAGATGAATCTATGGAGGAAGAAGGGAGAAGGAGGGAAAACTTGAATTTGAAACACAACCACCAACAAGAAGCATTCAATGCCTGCAAATCACTTGGAAATCTTTGAAATACAATTCCCCATGCTTGTTTGACATGTTGAACACAAAGGATGGATCATACCAAATCAGGTGGTTGGAGCAATCATATCTACTCATCAATGTTCAGAAAGACATTTTACCATTTCTCACCTACCAGATCCGTCAGAATTTGAATTTTGAATTTCTGGCACTGTAGCTGATGTCAATAAATCTTTGACAAGTCCAAGAATGTGCTGATCTGAGCTCTATTATAGAAGATACAGTTGTCAGAAGATGTTAGAGTCATCGGCATATGCAAAACATGTGGCATGTGTGGATTGGATGAAATGATGGCCAATTGTATAACTATTTGTCATTTCTGCCATGTGTGAATCATTGATTTGTTGCAAGGATTTGACACCCTTGTTTTTGCACTTTGACTGGTTGCACGTGACACACTTAAGCATGTCAAAAGATGATCTGACACAAGAAGGCCATGGGGTAAGGGCACACGGAGAAAATAGAGGAAGGCATTGAGGGGGCATGCATGATGTGCATGGGGAAATGAGGCAAACTGGTGAGTAGAGAACGTATGGTTAAGGCGCAACTATTACAAGGTAATGGGTGTGGCATGAGAAGGGCCAAGGACTTAGAAGTAAGTGCGAGGCATGCGTGGGAAGGGAAGAAGTTGACTAGGAAGAAGGTGAATGCACAAAAGATGGGTGTAGGGGAGATGTGGAAGGAGAGAAAGGAAAGGGGCATGGAGGGAAACTGTGACCAAGGGAATGTACCAAGTGATCTTGAGCACGCATAATATTACAATGAATAACTTAGATCCAAAATGTGTTTTCAAGTTACCCAAATCGCTAGGAGAGCTATTTGGATAATAGAAAGGAGTATGGTTATAGAACCTAAGAAAACATAAAGTGATCCATGTTCACCATTTGAGTGGATAGAGATGGTTGACCTACATCTTCAAGATCATAAACCTATTTTCAATTCCTTGGAATATTCAGCCTACATAATTTAATGATTATTCATTGATTAGATGCCTTTGGCCTTTCACTCACCACTATACCAATAGATAAATTACACACTTTACTCGTAGTCCTTATGATCATGAATCTTCACTTAACCAGGTTATATATTTTCTCAAACATGATAAACATGTCACTCTAGATGTATCAATGAGGCCCATATTCAAATTTCAACTTGTAGTTTAGTACTAATAGTCCCATATTCTTATCAATCCAGATGAATTGAACAATAATAGTTCCAACTCCAAACGAGAAAAATTCTTAGGAAAGCTCTAGAAAAACTCTACTATGAGCTCCAAACTACAGACATTAGGTCAAATGAGCAATTCCTAGCTCCAAATGGCCAACACTACTCTAAGATTTGGGCCATGTCTAATCCTAGCTCCATATGAGCTACATTATGGGCTCCATACAAAAAGCATTGTGACCGAGCTCCAGAATAACTCTACAAAAAGCTCAAGAAGATGAGCTAAATAACCAGATCAGCTCCATATGACATACAATGAACATTTAACATCAATGAAAATCAATTCTACCATCAAACTATTTTTTTGTTGTTGCTAACTTCCTTTGATATCAATGAAAATTATTCCAATAACTTCTATGTGTTTTGATTTGTTATGTGTTATAACGAATTTCAAGAGTCCATATATTTGAGAAACTGTTGTTACATTTAGGAACTGTGTGGTTTTTTGACACATCTAAAACTCAAACAAATGTCAATAACCAATCAAGAAAGACCTAAAACATAAACATGTGTTATAAAGCACTTGCGTTATAGTGCGAGTGCATGATAACATGCTCACGTTTTACCTTTTATGGATTTGAAATTCCGAATGCATAGGCTTGGATTTTCATATGATATCCAAACCTAAGGTTTGGACTATGTAATCCATGAATAAATCCGTGTTTTACAAAAAAACTTATCAATCTCATGTGTACACCTCAATTTCTCATGTGTTATAAAAACAATATTCCAAAAAAAATTATACTGCAATGTCAAGCTTGGTTTTACCTTTGTGACAATATACTTCTTTCTAAAATATGATTAGTTTAAAACTTTCATCCTTAATTTCTTTTACTAGTGCCTTCTTTTCTTACCAAAAAGTATGTATACTTTTGTGTACACAATTTATGATTTTTTAATCCAATTTTTTTTTTTAAATGCTTGATCTAAACTACATTCTACACTCATTAAAAATTTGACTATTTTTATCAAAATTACAAGGGTGTACACACAAATATTTAATTTTTGAGATGTGTTCACTTTGAAAATTAGTAAAAAATAATGAAACATTAGTGGGACCTCATACATGGTTATAGATAACTTTCTACCCAAGGGATTTGTAAAATAATTTATAGAACTCAAAAAATGGGGGGGTGCACACACAACATGTTGTTATATTTTGACACAAAAATAGACACACTTTATGTACACACAACATTTGACCTTTTTAATCTCCAAAATTAATTTTTTTAGTAGTTTAGAAACTAGATTCTGATCACTACGATTCTTATTCTTATCACATTGTCAAATTTTGAGCATATGCATGCCAAATTGATAGTTGAAGTTCAGGTTTTGCTGATTTCAAGAAAAATGTGGCCACTTTTGACTCCCTTTTAGTGCCCCATTTCCGTGCACTTACAATTCCAAACCTTTTCTTATTAATCCTTCCTATTGTCTATGGTTTCCTCATTCTTAGACTGCCTAGCAGAATCTACAGGCCCACTTCTACAAAAATGAGCTTTGTGCCCAAAGTTGCGGCACTTATAACATTCAATGTAAAAATTCATAAGAGGTAAAAATGAGTTGTAATTCCTATTTGAGGACACATGAATTTGTGTTTATCTTCCTATCAAAATTTATTACATGAGATATGTAGTATGTTGTCCTGTGACAAAAATGATTACATGAAAATCAATATCCGTAAAAGGAATTTTGAAACTTGATATTGTAATGCCACCTTGGAGGAAATTATCTTCTTGTTGAATCCTTGTTTCCCTTTAAAGTATTACTGTGTGGGACATGAATTTATTTCTTTCTGTAACTTTCATTTGAAGTGATTATGTGTTGAGGGTCATGCACTTCATCCTTCTTGTGGTTCTAATTTTTGGTAGAATTTATAAGTACATTTACATAGCTTCTTGATGTCTCAGAACTTGTCATCTTTGGAGACTCTTTGTGATCTTATTTTACAGACTTCTCATTGTACCTAAGACCTACTTTGATAAATGGTGATCGATGATTATTGATGATTTTTTCTTAAAATGCAGAGCTCTTTTCAATCTTGAGACATCTGTTCAACTTGGTAGTTGATTCTCAAGTTCATTTTTTAAGAAAACAACTTCACTTTCTAATTTTTCATAATCTTATTCTTTCTGTTTCAATTGTATTTTTTTTAGAGTAGGTATTTACCTTAGCTCATGTTCACGTAGGTACTTTATTTACCTTTATTGTATTTATCCTCACCCACTTATGTGTGTGGATATTTATTTTTATTTATTTAGATATTAGGGGGATATTATCTAGTTGTTAGGTATAGTTTTTTCCTTGATCTATTATATTGACTAGTTCTTTCCTTGATCTATGGTATTGACTAGATATTTGATGTCTAGTTCTCTAATAAATCTACAGACTTAACTAGTTCTTTCCATGATTTATGGATTGATCTACGACCTTAACTAGTTCTTAGATTATTATTCCTTGCCTATATAAACAAGAACCATTTGCATTGTATTTCATTGAGTTCCATAATAATGTATGAGATTGTTGCTCATTTGTTTACAAAGCTTTATGTAAAGTTATTTTGGTGAATTTCTTTCATCTTATTGATCATGGTGTTTGATTAGCAATCTATGTTCTTAGCTTAGTACAACCTAGTACCTACTTTGATAAATGGAGATCGATAATTATTGATGATTTTTTTCTTAAAATTTAGAGCTCTTTTCAAGCTTGAGACATCTGTTCAACTTGGTAGTTGATTCTCAAGTTCATTTTTTAAGAAAACAACTTCACTTTCTAATTTTTAATAATCTTCTTCTTTCTGTTTTAATTGTATTTCACATACTAATCCATATTATTTATTTCTCCTAGTTGAATATTTAGATCAATAAATATTTTATCATACTTTTCAAGATCATGTGTCAAATTTTATTTTAAGACACCATACTCATCTTCTAGTTTCTCAAAGTGTTGTTTTTATTTTTTATTTTTACTTCTTAGGCTCTTGAGTTATTCTAGGAAAGAAATGAGTTCACCTTCAAGATAAACTTCAACTTAAAATTCAATATTAATGAGTCATATAAATTACTTTCATAACAAATCGTCTTTTATATCTTGATAAGATTTTGTAGCCATGTCTATGTATTTCCAACGAAGATTGTTGAACATTACCATTCCAACCATGACCTCTTGGCATAATGATTAATTAATCTAGTTATCTCTAATTGTCTTTATTTTTTCATAATGTGTGTGCATTTATTCTTTTTATTTCAATAAATTGTTTGGATGATTATATGTGTTAATGCTACGCTTGGTTGTGAGTAATTTTCTATATGCAACAAAGTAACCTATCAACAACAAATCGTCTGTAGCCAAAGAACCTATTCGCAATAACTCATCCATAGCCAAAAGAATTCATCACAACAAAGTGCCCACATTTATGAAGATATTTTGAAACATGGAGTTATGATACTTAATCCCTTCCACACCATTGGAGAAGTAGTTATAACAAGAATGTGGAAAATTGAGAGATAAATTAGTATTTTATTTGGTCATAAATGAAGAAACGATGGTTAGATTAACACTTCTTGTGCGTTTCACAAAGAATCAATTGATTAGTTGAACACTTGTTATATATTTCAAACATGTGTTGAATATTTCACTTGTTTTGTTGAAAAATCCTTGTTGCATTATTCTTCTTCTCATGTGTTGTAAATGATAAGGTATAAAAGAAATTTCTAGTGTTGGGTAATGGGAGTTCGAAGAAAGTTAGTGAGTTTCAGAGAATAAGTTGGAGAGTCAACGAACAGAGATCACTTTGATCTTTTGTTCTTGGATGTAATGTTTTCAAAAAATCAATAAAAGAATCCAAGTTCTTTTATTTAGTTCTTAGCCACAAAGTTAGGAAGGGATTAACATCTAAGTCAGGGGCCACTTGAGGTCTATTACATTGCCTCCATTATTTTGTTTTATGCATACTTAGGAACCATTTTCTTTCTAAATCTGTAACTATTTTTCAGTTATAAGTATTTAGCAGTTGTTTATTTTCCAAGTCTATATTTTTTTGGTTTAAGTATTGATGTGACAAGTTATTTCCTTTTCAACCTCTTAACTCATTGTAACTATGCATACAACACCGAAAATATTTCAAGTCTACTCTCCTTGGTTTGATAATTAAATGAATGTGATTCAATGTACAACATATTAAGTGATGCAAGTTGATTTGCAACACCATTTTTGTGTCATCGTTGGGGATATTGCCAAGTTATAGAAGTTTTGTGAGGTATTACATTAATGAAATTCTTAGAAAAAACTAGGTTGTATAAATTCCACCTTCAAAACCCCCCACTAATGAATTTTGATTGATTTGAGTCAGTTGATGTATGCACCGTCCTAGAGGTTCCCATGGTAGATTCCTACCTAATCCTTAAATATCATAAAATAATTTTGATTTTGAAGAAGAAACATCCTCTTCTATACATGGTTTGCTGATAGAAAACTCCCTCCCAAGTGAGATTTCTTAAGATGTTCTTGAAAAACCAAACATGGCCAAGGAGGTGAATCAAAACGTAGAAGTAGGGGAACCAAGAACATTTGAGTTTGCTATCTCCAATAACTATAAACCTGTTGTTATGAAGAACATCTCTCCATCAACTCTTCCTAATTTTCATGGATCTATGACTGAAGACCCAAACACTTTCTTGTTTGAGTTTGATGTCTTATGCATGAGTTATGACTACATAAATGATGCACACAGGCTGAAGATTTTTCCTGCTACACTCAAGGATGCAACCTTGAGATGGTTTATGGGTCTAGGAAGATATGTTGTTACTATCTGACAACAGATGAAGGAAAATTTTCTGAGCAAGTACTAAGACTACTGTAGGATAGGTAGCAGAGGAGGATATGAACTCTTCAATATGGAAAAAAAAGAAGATGAACCACTAGAATATTAATTGGAGAGATTCCTATTTTACATTCAGAAGTTAAGACACACAAGGTTATCTCTTGAGTATCTCAAATTACTTTTCTTAAAAGGAATCAGTGAGGAAGATATGGATTCTTTGGACTTAATAGAAGATGGAGACATGTCCAAGTCCACTTTTGATGATATTTTTGAAGTTTGCAGGAACTATTCTAGAGAAACCATGAAAATAATATAATAACTTGTGTTAGACCGAGGGGTGTAGAAAATTCTAAAGGAATTGGGGAAATATATAAAATAAAGATTGTAAACATGTTTAAGAACATGAAATAGGAAATATTTAATGACATGGCCACCCAACTCTATGTCCTTCATGTAAAGAAGAAGAGATATGATGTAGAGGCAACACTTACATATTTCTTCCATTCTTACAGAAGAAAGAAAGCAAATTGCACATGCAGGGGTCTATCCAACATTATATAAGGAAAGGAAGTTACACTAGAGTTCAAAAAAATATAAATTGAGGATGGGAAATTTTTCTATGTTGCCCAAAGGAAGCTATGGTTTCCAAGACAAGGAGGTATGTCACAAGATCTTATGCCACATTAAAAAAATTGGGCTAGATAGTTCATATATGCAAACCCCACCTTGGGCTAATAATCAACAAGGATGGGATCCTTACCATAGCCAATACCAATAACCATGGACACCTAAGTTATTAGTCCAATGATGGGAACAACCCCCTTATTCACTGGAACAACCTTGGAGAGGAAGGAAGTAATGGGGAAATCAACATCCTAACTACCAACAAACCTACCAACAACCTCCTTACCCACAACAACAAGATTTGATGCCAAACCCCCAATCTAGATCTCAACCAAAAGATACTCAGTTTTCAACTTAAGCAACACCTAAGCCCAATAATAAAGCTTCTTAGCCAACCTATAACACTGAATCAACTGAATAATTTTCTTATTAAGTTGATATCAACAATATCTATCTCCTCTTAGGAAGAGAACTTGAGCCACCAACTAAAGAAAAAATATGGAGATAGCAGATGAACCATAGTTGCTGCAAGCTAATCCAAAACAAAGCTAGAAGATGTTGCAAGTTAATATGCAACAACATGAAGAGAATTCTGAAAAAATTAAAATGCAAGTCAATGGATCCCCATTTAAAGAAAGATAGTATGACCCTAAATCATATTCTAATTCTAACTTTGTCAATTAGCTGAAGGAAATTTGTGTGAAAATTCCACTCATTCAAGCCATCGAGGATGTTCCTATTTACAACAATATGATCAAGGATCTATGTATCAAGAAGCTAGGTAGAAAAATAAAATATCCACCTACATAAGAAGCCATTGTATAGTTGGATGACATCATGCTTTGAAACTCTGGGTTACCTAAGTACATAGATATAGGGAGTACTTTGGTGAATGTTACTATCAATGGAACTACAATTAAAAATAATCTGATTGAATTAGGGGAAACAATCAACAACATGACCAAGAAAGTCATGGATGATATGAAGTTGGAAGGACTTAGGCCAAAAAATACATTATTATAACTAGCAGATAGATCAACAATAATGCCTGAAGGATTCCTTAAGGACATTGTTGTAGTGGTAGACTCTTGGGAATACCCTGCTGATTTTATTGTCCTATAACCAAAGGAAAGTCTAGAAGGTTATCCTATTATAATAGGAATACCATGGCTATCCACTGCTGATGCATTGATAGGATGCAGGTCTAGAAACATGATCATCTTAAATGGAAATAGTACTAAGAAACTTATACTTTATCCTCCTTCCCAACCATTAAATGATAAAGATAAAAAAATTTGGGTTAAAGAACCAAAAGTTGATCAATACTTTATCTAACAATTGATGATGTTGGAAAAATCTTACACAATTAAAGATCAGGAGGAGGATGTTGTTCTCTATAATACTCTGCAGAAAAGATATGGAAGAAATGAAGAATTTGATGATAGATTGAGGTGCTTGAGTTGTCCCTTGAACCAAGTCCTACCACAACAGAGCACCATGAGCATTCTAGGTAAGAATTGTATTTTTCACCAACTTATTCCTTATGATTTCATATTAAATTTTATTAGTAGCAACATGTGTTCAATGCTGGACCTCTCCAAATAAGTAGAAATAACAACAGGGAAACCACTAAATGTAAGAAAGATGTTGAATAAACAACATGAGCAATTTTTGATTTCTCTTCTTCGAAAACATAAAATAACCTTTTCTTGGGATTATAGTGATATGCGTGGGATTCATCCTAGGATTTTCACTCACATAATTTATATCAAAGAAGATTGTAAAGAAAATAGAAGTGACAAATATGCAAGAATCCAATAGTAAGAGAGATTGTGAAGGCTGAACTACAGAAGTTACTAGATGTTGGATTCATATAACCAATATCAGACAGTCAATGGGTATCACCTTTTGTAATTGTACCGAAGAAAAATGGGAAATGGATAATATATGTGGATTATAGAGAATTGAATTCAGCTACAAAGAAATAGCACTTCGCATTGCCCTTTATTGATTAGGTGCTTGATACCCTAGCTAGTAAAAATTACTTCTCCTTTCTTGATGTATATAGTGGTTACAATCAAATCTAGATTGCACCAGAGGACCAAGATAAGACTACATTCACATGTCCATGGGGGACATTTTCCTATTCAGCTCTTCCATTTGGCCTATGTAATGCACCTGCTACATTCTAAAGGGAAGTCCTAAGTATTTTCTCTGAACTAATAAATGACTACATGGAAGTATATATGGATGACTTCACTGTACATGGAAGAACTTTTGAGGAGGCTATACAAAATATGGATAAGGTATTAAGAAGATGCAAGGATCATAATTTGTCCTTGAGAAATGAGAAGTGTTATATGATGATGTTAGAAGGTATAGTATTGGGGCACTACCTTTCCTCATAAGGAATTCAAGTAAATATAGAAAAAGTGTTTGTTATAGTCAACCTTCCCACACCAAGAAAACAAAAAAGATGTTAGAAGATTTTTAGGCCATGCTGAATATTATGGAAGGTTTATACAAGACTTCAGTGAAATTGCAACACCACTTTTTGTATTATTAGGAAAGGATGTTCTATTTTTTCTGGACTGAGAAATGTGAAAGTGCTTTTCAAAATTTAAAGAAGACGCTAAGATACTGCTTCTATGTTAAGAGGACCTTACGGGAACATGGTTTTTCACATCCACATAGATGCATCAGATCATGCTATTAGATTTTTCCTAGGAAAAAATATGGAATTTTGAACTATGTAATATACTATATTAGCAAGAATTCGCAACATACAAAATTAAACTATGCACAGTTACAAAAAAATAATTCTTGGAAGTTATATATTCTATCCAACAAATTTAGACATTATATCAGTAAGATATCCAATGTTCACATTGATCATGTCTGTAATCAAATATCTATGTAACAAACTAGTAGTGAACAGTAAAATCATAATATGGTTGCTCCTCTTGCAATAATTTGGCGTCACTTGATGACGATTATCTTGGAAAATGATACCACCAAAGTCATGGGAAATCTTTGAGATGTCCACACAGTTGAAGCCCCTAAGATAAACCTCCATATTTATAAAAGATGGCTCTTCTTTATTTTGGTTTGAGACAAGGGTATAGAGACACTTAACTAAAACAATAAGCAATTTCTATCATAAGGTGATGCACCGAGAATTGACTAAAATAGCAAAGAGACCTAATTTTGAAATAACTACTAGATTAGTCGAAGAGCATCAAACATGATCAATTACTATGAAGATGATCTCAAATTATCAAATACTGAGCCTGAAACATAACCATGAGCGAATGAATAGATTTATGTAAAATATCTAAAAGTGTGTAACATGATAAATATTTAAACATTCACTTTCTAAAACTGAATAAAAGTAAACAAAAAGAGATAAGACACCAGAAGATTGCGAATGTTTAGTGCATGGGGAAAAAGAACTCTTTTTAATAGAGAAAACCATACATAAGGCCAAATTGGCACAGAATTTGATAGTATTCTTTTACAACAGAGCCTACATGCTAAGGCTACAGTTAACTTCAAATAGATTGAACCTAAATACTCTTGTAGAGATCTAGAACCTCAGATAAGGTTTGATGTTTTCTTCCTATGATTTCACCCATTGATCCCTGCTATTGAGCACAAGAACATTATTATATAAACCCCATGGCTCTTGCTGTTGGCATGACTTTCCATTAAGACTTACACTGCTTGCATTTAGTTCTCACCTATGAAATCTTCAACCTTTGGAGAAAAAATATCAACAGAATGCCTTGGGGGCTAAGATCGCATTCAATCTACCAAAACTTGAGTCCTTTGCTTCCTTGGAAAGGATTGGTCTTCTAGAGTGAAATATGGTGGATTCTTTACTTGACAACGTGGAGGCATCACATTTATCTGGGGTCTTTCCATTTATATCTCCTCTTAAACCTATGCTTGAACGACATGTGAAGACTTGTGCATGCCTTCACTTTATCTTTGAATTTTTAACCCACCATGGGGCTTTTGAGTCAACTATGTTATTAAGCCATGTTAGCAATTATTGCATTACTGCAAAATCCCTATGCTTCACCCTCACACCTAAAAAGAATTATTCCTCAGTTGAAGATTACCTCACCCTGGACAAATTCTAGGCACATTTAACTCACAGGTACTTAGGTTCATCACCCTAAAAAAACATTGAGTCCATCTATCTGAGTAAAAAGGGGTCAGTAGTAAGCAACAAAAGTTAGCATAACTGGAAGATGCTTTCTCCTAACTAATCTAATAATCCTTCTGATGTCTCCATAATGGAAAATCCTAGAAAAGATAATTTGGTAGTTCATCATTTCCTCTCAAGGATGGAGACCACTTTCCTAAGTGAAGAACTCAGTAGTTGATGATTAGCTTTCCAAATGAGCCCTTGTTTGCATATTTCTACAAGAACACCCTGGTACATAGACCAATAGTCAAACTACTTGATCTAGGTTAAACACATCGGTACATTTATATCATCTTCTGAGAAAAGGCATTTAGTTGAAAAGAGTTTACCCTTTTCCATTTGGATAGTTAGATTTCATCTTTCATACATGTCAAGATCAAATAATGAGAAGGTATATATAGATGATGAGGAATACATCAACCACATGTCCTCAGAAAGCATTCACCTTTCAATGAACCTTGTGGAGGGCATATTTTATACAAAGTAGAACTAATAGTACATAAGGTGTTAACTATGCGGCTACTTATTATGGCCAACATTACATCAAGGATGTAATACTATACACCTAAGAAATGTGGACAAATGCCAAGTAAGAATGGGAAATACCCACTAAGTCTGATGAGATGCCATTGCAACCTCAATCAGGTTATACAACCTTTTGAACTAAATAGGACTTATGTATTTTTATTGGCCTTATAAACCCTCCATCAATCCAACCAAAATAGACCGTATATCTCTGGTATGTACATAGCTTACCTAATTCAAGTGGACAGAGGTGAAAGCATTTCCAAACCAAGAAAAGTGAGAAAGTAGCTAAGTTCATTGTATGAGCACATCTTCACCATATATGGAGTTCCAAGGGAGATTTTAACAAACCAAGGTACAAATTTTACTACTGATGTAATTTCTGATTTGGTTATATGAATATGAAATCATCGGTCATAGTGAATTCCACACCATACCATCCCCAGTCTAAAATAGCAAAGTAGAGGTTACAAACACAGAGATAAAAGCCATCATTGACAAATAATATAACACTCCATAGGAAAGACTGGGCAGATAGGCTTCCATGAAGCTAGTTAGTAGGTATTCAGCACAATATGGAAGACCACAACTTTGCTTCACACCATTTGAGACTATCTAAATCAAAATGTTTGCAATAGGATATTGTATTTCTCGTATTTACTTTCATTAGAATTTTATCATAAGACAGTGGATTTACTATACTTCTAGTTAAGTATCAAATATCCCAGAACTAGTGATCGCTAGGCAGTCCACTATAATTTTCTCTTTAATATCATCTGAGTTGGTCTTGAATGTGTTCTTAGAACAGGTATATTCATAACTATCTAGATGGAAGCTGCTCACATTCAGTGGGATCAACTTCTACAATGCACGCAGTATCATCTACATAATCATAGACACTTCTTCAGGACTAGTTTACCTTACACTCTTTTATCACTTACTTTGAGGTATAAGAATACATATGTGGGAAGATTGTTGTGTTACTATAGGTGGCTGAGGCCAATATGAACATTGAGGACTACACTCTGAGCTAGGAATGGAGTATATTGGAAGCTCAGTACCATTGATAATTCTCCAGAATCAATGTTGTTGGATGAATTGCCACAAGATAGGAAGATTGTGTAACACAGAGGTGGTACAAAATTAAAAATTCAAATTGCTATGACCAGTACATCAAGACAAGAGAGTTCTAAGAATATTACTAGGTACTCTTGATATGTGAGTCAAGAATAGGATAATCATATAGGAAAAATCATAAAGAAAGCGGTTATGGTCCTATGAGGTTGAGAAGATATTCCCTAATAGAGTTGTGAAGCTTACTACTATTGATCATGTGAGATTAAATTTATCAGTGAATGGCCACAGACTGACATTGTACAAAAATCTAGTTTAAAAAGGTTCATTCATGGAAATGTTTAGTGGAGGTTAAAGAAGAATGGATAAAGAAAAAAAAATGACCTTTAAGGTTGAAATGCTAGCTCACCTTCTAAGATCTCACAATATTGATGATATTTTAGTGGCCCTGGTGCATTTAACTTGCTAAATATTCCAAGGTCAAATAAAATTGGTGTGATCTACCTTTTCTAGGTGATCATTAGCACTGTAGTAACTTATTTATTTTATGTAAGTTTTTGTTTTGTAGGGTTTGATGACAAGTGATTGTATAAGGGGCATGATCTCCATCACAAGGAGAGAGTGCAATGACTAAAAGTTCCATTTGCAGCCAGAGGAAATAAGCCCCTGTTTGTTTGTAGCATCTGGAAGAAATCATGAACATAAAGGAAGTATGCACAACACGTAATATATTCAAGGAATGATTGGCACCCCAAACCAATTGGAGTTCTCATCTCTAGAGAATCATATGTTTGTAGTAAGGAGCAGCCAACATAATTTTAATTCCACAGTCCACAACATCAAAGGGAACTTGCATGTAGCCTAGACTCCAGTTAATAAAGCATGCACATCCATCATTGCAAGAAAAGAACGAGATAATTGTATCAATATATCACTTTAATAAAGTATGATTAGATTAATTATATTTAATTAGGATTTATGTTGATTCATCATGCATGTGCAACTTTAAAATACTGCCATTTCCTTTCAATCTATGATGTGTTCACTTTACCCCTTCCACATAAACCAATGTTGTCACATCAATTTGCTTCACATGATCAATGTTTTCACATCTATTAATTATTAGTGACCCCTACATGAATTATTTTTTCCCTCGGACAATAAAGTTCAAGTGATCAAAACCCATCAACACAAACTCATTTTTGTAAAATTATTTCAAATGAAAATTACATGTTGTTGTGTACTGAGCTTAATATAAGTTGTGTATTCACCATAGGATGATGACTTGATCAGAACAAGATTCCTCAGTGAATTTGTAACTCCAAAATCATTTTTAAATCATCCAATACTTTGAGGATCATGTGTTGGATGTCAGTATATCAACAAATTTCAGGGTTTTGATGAAGTAATTGTAACAAAAATTACAAACACCCTGAAATATGGTGAGGCAAGAGTAAATGGGTTAACCATAAGCGTAAGTGATGAAGTTTTGGTAGAAGTTACTGGCCTACTAGTGCAAGGAGAGACATTTCTAGATAAATCCAACCCAAAGGTAGTAAGAAGGGATTTTACAGATGATGATGATGAGTTCATCACAAACCAAAAAGGTACATTTAGAACATATCTTAAACCCTCATGGTCATACACTACCAATTTTAATATTTAGTACTTGTGAATGGAGATATTTGAGATTAAACAAAGTGCATTTCAAAATATTGAATCATCTTAAAAACAAAAATTAAGTAAATATTCCCAATTTCTTGCATGAAATGCTCAAAAAATGAGTAAAGAAGTTCAAAAGGGTAGGGCAGCACTATCACACCATTGTCTAGTAATCCTAGTAGTCAAACACACCCTACAAAGGGATCATACACATATATCATGGGATGATTTTGTAAGGGTGAACAATATTGATAATTTTTTTGGAAATAGGTAAAAATGAAGAAAGATAACTAAAATCTCCTCTGCACATATGCCTAAGGTTGTACCATCCTCTTCCCAAACCTCTAGAACCCAAAATTTTTGAAAGTCTACCTGCCACTGGAGAAATCCATGTGGCTATTTCACTAGAAAGGATTTTTATAGCTTAAACACTATTGGAATTCTCCTCTCCTAACACCTCTACTTCTAAGGCCAAACAATTTTTTTTTCTCATTTTGCACCTAAACAACCTAGGCATTCTCTTAGGCTTAGGAAAAATAGGCCAAAAATCTCCAGTCCAACATAGTCAAAACTTATCTCACTAGATAGTGATTTGGTAGCCATGGAGGAAAACTTTTAATCTCAACAATTGGAGATAGAGACTAGAGATACTATTCCCATAATAACTCAAGATCCAAAGTATTATGAGGAACCAATGGTAGGAAAATCATAACAAGATTAGCATGAGAGGACAATTCATGAAGTAGGGAGTCAAGAAGAAAGGCAAGTAGAAGGGATAACGGAAGGAGAAAATGACCAAGAAAAAATTACTGCAGAGGATGTCAGTGGACTAGTCATTGAGGAGGTAGTTCAAAAAGAATAAATACAACCCCAAGTTGTTATTCATGAAATCATCAAGGCACTTGATATATCATCTTGCAGTGATATGGGAACATAGACTAAGAGGAAAAATATTGACAATTTGATGCTGCAATTAGAAGCCTACATTGACACACTTAAGAGGAAATGGGACAATGAAAAAGAAGACCTCATCTCCCAATATAAGAAAAAAATGGAGAACAAATACAAAGAGATTAAAAGACTGAAACAAAAACAAGTGGACACAATGTAAATAACATTAGAAATGTTGAAATGTAGGCCTTCATCAAGTGTTTATGCAATATATTTAAAAGAAAGGATGTTGCAACATAAGTTTATTTGCATCAATTCTGATATGGTATATGACACGTGTTCAACAAGAAAATTCTTTACTTTGTATCAGAAAAATACACATGAACTCCAAAATTTGAGATGTAAAATTTATTTCCATAAATATTCTCTTCCATATGACAGGGATTGGATCCCAATTATGTATATTTGGGATGTACAGGTAAAGGCAATTTGTTCTTATTTTTTGAATGAGTTAGAAAGGGCTCAATAGATGGAGGAATATATGCATTTGGAGAAGGTTCAAGCATTGTATTTCAGAGATGAGGAAAAAATAACATATGAAATTACTAAACAATATGAAAACTATATGGAAGTGGATGAAATAAAACACCGAGTGTTGAAAGTGAGGAAGGAAGCACACACAAAAGTAAGGAACATGATTAGGGAACATGGAATTTAGGTTGTACATGCATGATGAATCAGATGGAATGAGTTATCTCTTGCACTACATAGGAAAGAGATGCATTCCTATCCAAACATACTTCCAAATTTCCGAAGAGTGAATAAGTACATTGAAATATCTAATGAATGTGATGATGAATGGTTTCCTATAGGCTATCATCTGCCAATATTTAATTTTCCAATACCACCATGGACATGAAACTTGTCGATCAATTAGAGCATCTAACACAAAGTTTGGGATAGATTCATGAGGAATGATGGCTATTTCTTATTAAAATAAGAGGGCACATATACACCCATTGATTTAGAGAAAAATTCATCTTCCAACAGAGAAGATATGAATCCATTGAATGAGAAAATTCAAGAATTTAATCTTGGGGTGTGATGAGTTGTATAAATTGCTTTCATAACAACTCATATTTTATATTTTGATAAGATTTTGTAGCCATGTCTATGTATTTCCAAGGAAAATTACCTTCCCAACCATGTACTTTTGGTATAATGATTAATTAATACAGTTATCTCTAATTATCTTTATTTTGTGATAATGTGTGTGTATTTATTCTTGGTATTTCAATAAATTGTTTGGATGATTATATGTGTTGATGTTACACTTGGTTGTGAGTAATTTTCTATATGTAACTAAGTAACCTATCCGCGGCAACTCATCCATATCCAAATGAAGTCATCCACATCAAAGTGCCCTCATTTATGAAGATATTTTGAAACGTGGAGTTATGACACTCAAGTCCTTATGCACCATTGGAGAAGTAGTTACAACAAGAACATGGAAAACTAGGATACAAGTTAGTCTTTGATTTGGTCATTGATGAATAACCAATTGTTAAATTAACACTTCTTGTTTGTTTCACGAAGAACTGACTGATTAGTTGAACACTTGTTATATGTTTCAAACATGTGTTGAATCTTTCACTTGTTTTGTTGAAGACTCCTTGTTTTATTCTTCTTCTTCTCAAGTTTTTTAAATGATAAGGTATAAAAGAAAGGGTCGGTACCTAGTAATGGGATTTTGAAGTAAGTTAGTGAGTTACAGAGAATAAGTTAGAGAGTCAAAGAACATA
The DNA here is from genome assembly GCA_019776745.2 of Taxus chinensis. Lineage (NCBI taxonomy): Eukaryota > Viridiplantae > Streptophyta > Pinopsida > Cupressales > Taxaceae > Taxus > Taxus chinensis. The sequence goes on from CM034152.1 coordinate 662,555,377, forward strand.
GATCACTTCGATATTTTGTTCCTAGATGTAATGTTTTCTGAAAATCAATAAGAGAATCTAAGTTTTGTTATTTAGTTATTAGCCATGGAGTTAGGAATGGATTAACACCTAATTCATGGTCCAATTGAGGTCTACCACATCCCCTCCATTTTTTTTATGAATACTTACTTAGGAACCGTTTTCTTTTTGAATTTGTAACTATTTTTCAATTATAAGCATTTAGCAGTCATTTATTTCCAAGTATGAGTTTTTTTTCTTTCAATATTGTTGTGACAAGTTATTTCCTTTTCAACCTCTTAAATCATTGTAACTGTGCATACAACATCGATAATATTTCAAGTCTACGCTTCCTAGTTTGATAATTAAATGAATGTGATTCAATGTATAGCATAATAATTGCTGCAAGTTGATTTTCACCACCAAATATCTTCATCATATTATGATTCTATATATTATTTTATTTCCTTAACTTCTAAAGCCATGAGTAGTTGTTCATCTTTATCACTAGTGGAGGCAATTTCATCACTTTCTTCAGATGAGTTACTTTCCTCCTTGGTGTAATGGTTATTCTTGTGCTTGTAGAGATTCTTATTACTTTCATATCTTCTTTTCTTTGAGATTCATCTTTATCATTAGCAGATACACTTCCATTACTTTCTTTAGATGATTTACTTTCCTCCTTGCTGTAGCAGTTCTTCTTGTGATTGTAGAGATTCTTCTTACTTTTAGATCTTCTTTGCTTGTGATTCTTGTTGGGTTGATAATACATGTTGCTATCCTTCAAGTTTTATTTTTTTTATCATCATTGTTTTTAGATGGGCCTTTATTGGCATAATGTATTATCTCACCACAATAAGAGCATTTTAATGGTAACTTACCTTTATATTTTCTAGATCCTTTCTTCAACATTCTAACAAAGTGATATTCTTATTCATCTGACTTATTATTAGAACAATCATATGGTTCAAGTTTATTTCCTTTCACTTTATGTGATGATTTAAATGTATCTTCTCACTTAGATGACTTATCACTTTTAGTTCTCATCTCATATGCTGCAAGAATCCCATGTAGTTCATCCATTGTTAGAATAGTCAAGTCTTTCACCTCTTCAATAGTAGAAACTATGGCATCAAAACTCGGAAGAAGAGATCTTAGTAATTTTTGCACAATATTTTCATCCTTAATTTCTTCACCAAGTCCTCTAATAGTTTTGACAACTAAATTGATGCAGAGAAAGTAAGATGTAATGTTTTCTTCATTCTTCATCTTTAAACTTTCAAACTAACCCTGGTGTATTTGGAGTTTGGATTTTTTTACTTTCTCATCTCCTTCATAGATATTTTTGAGCTTATCCCAAATTTCCTTCACTGAACCAAATGCATCACTTTGAAAAATTCTATATCACATAATCCACTCAATGTAGCATTCATAACTTTTGCATTTTTTTCACTTACCTTCTTTCCAACTTGATCTGTTGGAGGCATTGTTGGAGTGGTATAAACATTAACAATATATTACCATATATCAAACCATAAATCCATTAGGTAGGTGTGCATCCTTATACTCCAAAAATCATAATTTGTTTCATCAAAAAATGGATGCTTGTTTGAAGATAAACCTTCTTGACTCACCATGTGTGCTTCTGAGATTTGCCTTCCAGTGGTTAGACTATTAATAAGGAACCTGATCTGATAACAATTGTAAAAAATACATAGATACTGATAGGGGAGTGAATCAATATAATTAAAATTTTTGCTTATTAAAAATTAACATTCATGACAACAGTAATCACATGAGATATACCAATTGTATAACACCAAATTTATGTGGAAAATCTTTCAAGAGAAAACCACAAATAAAATATTGCTTGGAGCTATTATCCAAATATAGCCATAATAATAATTGTATTACAAATAATTGTGGGCACCAACCTACTAGAAACACCAATCCCCAATGCCAAGCATAAAATAAGCTATGATGTGTGAGTACCAACCCACTAAAGACACCAATCCCCAATGATGAGCACTAACTCGGCTATGATTTGTGAGCACTAACCCATCAGAGACACAAATCCCAATGTCAAGCACCAACTCAGCTATGATTTTTGAGCACCAAACCACTGGAGACACCAATCCCCAATGTCAAGCACCACCTTAGAAAGTAAAATATCCACCCATTGTAGTTGCTTCTTAAACTTGATGATGGCATATAAATAACTTCTTCTTGTCATTTATGTATACCCGTGCCTTACACTTTCCTATACACTTCTCTCTCTTCAATCTTCTTCAAAAACTTGATATTCTAATATGATTGAATTTCCTCTATTATTCTCTTGAAATTTCCTCCTTAACTGTTCCTTTCTTTTCACTCTCTTGCTTCTCTCTTTAGAATAGAATCATCATACTTTGAGTGCTACTATGAATTCACATATGAATCCACTTACATATCATGTTCAATTCATGAACAAACATGAATTTTCATAAGTCAGTATCCTTTTTGAATATTCATCATGAGTCAACTTTAATATACTTTGAATTTTGAATATTTGAAATTTTTAAGACTCTCGCAAACATCCCCAAATTTCTCTTGGTCCCACAACATTACATGACCATCATAGACAAATCTATACATTCTTGCACACTTCTCTTTGTTATGCGGCTATCCTCCTTTATATTATATCACTTGTTGAATTCTGTAGTTTTTTCTTTATTGTGTGACATTGTTTCAAACAAACTAACATGCTTCAATTTTGTTCTTTATCTCGCAAAGCATTATTACATCTTGCAAAGAACTACAAACACCCGCATAACACTTCACAACCCACAAATCACTACAAACACCCACATAACACTTCTCAACCTATGAAGCACTACAGACACCCATAGAACATTACAAAACTTTTGGAACACTACAGAAATTGCATAGCACAACAAAAATATTTTCTCTTGCATGCGGCATGAAGAATTCAAAAAAAACATATTTTTTTTATAAGAAGCACACATCTGTAAGCATCAAATGACAATATTTATAACTTAATATATATTTATCAGTATTCCTTTGACATCAATGATAATATTTCTAACACAGACCAAATTACACCAAGAAACCACAAGGAAAAATGGGCCCTCCTTCTAGCACCAAATTTTTATTGATGTAATTTTTGACATGGGCTCTAGCTAAAGGTGAGAATTTAAAGCACACTTTTTATAACCCTTGTTGGATTTAGGGTTCAAGGTATGGAATACTTTGGACACATAACTTAGTGTGAAATATGTGGCCTTTTGTTAACTGTAAAGGGGTTAATCATCCATATTGGATAACAAATAGACTAACTTATACCCTATGGATACTCAAAATGATGTTAAACGTAAATTAAGTGAATTATATTTCATAGGAAAAAATTAAAAAGGGGGAATGGTATTGATGAGGCCACATATTAGCATGTTTTGGCCCCATCTAAATCCTTTTTAAAGCCTCTTGCACATACATTTTTGAGACTTTGATCGCCTCTTGATGGTTGATATGAGATAAAGTTATGATTTTGCATATATTTAGTTGTATATGTTCATTAAGATTTAATATACTTATTTACTTTGGTGAATCTTGTATCTTGTGCAAACTGATGTTTCTAATGTCTCCATGAACAAAATACAAGATTCCATAAGCTTTTGAAGTAGTAGGCCCCAACCCGTAGCAACTTTGGTTGTGCTCCTACAGTAGCCCGTAGCCACTTACTGGGAAATGATAAGAGAGAATCATGGAATTCAACAAAAAATGAGGCATCATGAAGTATATGGAGATGAGAATATGAAGCTGGAGAATGATTTAACCAAGTGGCAGCATTATTTGGACAAGTCTAAGAAGTCTTTAGGTGATTTATCTTACCTGTAACAAGCTCTAGACCTACCCGTAGCATCTTCTAGAACTACTTGCAGCAATAGAGCAGTATGCACTTCCAGTTTCCCGTAGCCAAAGAGAACTTATCCATCTCACACCACAGCATAAGACAAAAAGTGCCACCTATCCTAACGCATCATATGTAATGATATGGTTATTTTGTTAAGTAGTTTTGTAATTAGTTCCTATCATGTAAATAAGATAGGAATTAGCTGTCTTCACTCAAAAAATATGAAACCGAACAACCATAATCTATTTGAGTGGTTTTTTGATCATATTCCTAGTATAGAATAAGTTAGTGATATATATATATATATATATATATATATATTGGATGTAATAGTGATAGTTGTAGGAGAGAAGAAGAATTGTAAATGTGTGAAGAAAAAATATATTAATGTGAGTTGTGCTCTTGATTTCATTGTAATCTCTCTTTACTGTAGCAATCTTTAATTACTATAGATCAATAGATGAATCATTTATCTTCTTGAGCAGTTCTGTGAGTTTCTAGGTAGGATCGGAACTCACTTCTGCACGAGGAAGGCCCCCCTCGGAAGGAATTGCAGGGAATATTCTTTTCCTCCATTTCCTATTTATGTCGTGTGGATTGATTATCAGTTTTTCATTTCTAAAAGTTAATGAGTGCATAGTGTGTTGAGTTTTAGATCTGCAGATCAACAACCTCTATAGTTTACTTTCCAATTTGCATAAGCATTACTTTATACTCTTTGATGAATTTATAGCTTACAAAGACTTCACTCCAAATTATTGTAGCATATATTTTTGCAGGCCCTTTGAAAAGCTTACGCCCCTAGGTTGACATTTAATGAACAACAAGGTATGAGACCTAATATCATTGGTTGATTATTCTGCACATTAGGTATGGTAGAAAATAACTTCAAACTACTTTCTTATTTTGAAATAACTCAAAGAAAACACATTTATATCATCATGAGGGAAACCAAAATTTAAAGAACTTATTCTAACACTCAAATTATCAAAGGTAAATCCTAAGCACAAGTTTAAGGGAAATTGAATATTATTCAACCCAGGGAGAGGAGCAAGAAAGAAAAAGAGAGAAAGGGGGGGGAGGGAGGGGGGACGGGGGAAATGGGAGGGGGTGGGAAGAAGAAAAATTGCATGAATAAGATTAAACCATGAAAACAATCTAAGTTCATTTTTCACAATTTAGAAAAAAATAAGAAAATTTTAAATAAACGTTTGTTCAATTCAACAAAATTCACAAGATTTAATGAATAAACTGAAGATCAAACTTTAACATTTAATGTATGCATTGTTTTACAATTCCTAAGAACATGAATAAATCATACATAAAATAAGATCAAATTGTTCTCTTAAATAATAAAAATTAACATTCATTTAGTTTGCATTCATTAATTTATCATAATATTTTAGTGTTAGATCTTGATTTATTCAAAACATGACATAAATATATTCAATTGATAAAACACAATACATATCTTAAACAAGTGATTAGGTTGAACCTCCTTTTTGTTGCTTGCAAAAATAAGATCTAATTAACATAAAAGTTTTACTTAAGTACTTATATTGAATTTAGATGGTACGTGATCAAATATTTCTCATCATGCAACTAGTATTATAATTCATAACTAAGCTAAATTACAACTATAAAAACACTTAAAAATAGTTACAGTTTGTTTGATCAACCGATTATCCTTGAACCTTTTTGATACATCATCTCTTAGGCCTAAAAAACATGGTTTTCACTTTTTGTATGCCTTTGAAGATCATATATAACATAAATATACCCAAGGAAATCCATGCAATCATGTCATGAGATGTTTTCCACGTTGTTTATTTGTCATGTGTATCCAATACTCTCTCTTAATACACTTGGTATAATAATGGGATGAAATTGTTTTGGGGAAATTAAGTTGAAAACTTTGATATAAAGATCCAATGATGAACTTAGAAATTTTTTGATGCACCTAGATCACTCTATTTTCTTAGAAATGTCAACTATGAAATTGTAAACAACTTCATTCTCCTATTTTTCCATTTTTTTGCTTATGCATTAAATTTAGCCATAGCTATTTGTAATAAGGTCTAAAATCCTACCAATGAGCACATGGAATTATCCTACCTATAAATTGAGGGCAGCCCTATAGTAATGAACAAAGAGAGGATACTATGTGTGAACATATCCACCTATTCTATAGAGAGATGTACTAAATTTCTCGTCCCCTTTATCGTATGTATTTCCTTAGCTAGTAATATCACACAATATGTTATTTCCTCTAGGGTAAATAATTGCACACTAGGAAGTAAGTTTCTCTCGACCACATTGAGAGATGGGGATAATTGACCTTCCCACTAAATATTTTTTTAAAGAATATATTATGACTTATTATAGGAATTTCTTCCCTTAGTCTTGGCATCCTCAACACTATAAAGATACTGGAAAAGGTATATGAGTACTTTTTGTACTTCTGCATAGTTGGTCGAAGGTATTTTAAGATTTACCTAAAATTGATTAAGCTCTACCTACAACATTTATAGCACATCCTCTGTGAATTTTGTTCGTTAATATCACCATTGAGGCATGATCTACTTTCCCTTTGGTGTTTTCTAACTAGATACCAATTGTGTCCCTATTTATTTTCTTAGTCTCGAAAGAAATAAAAATGTCTTCACTCTATAAGAGTGTAGTGCGCCCATCATTTTGTAATTTCCTTGTTACCTTTCTTAATCTCTTGGATGGTTTATAAAAACCTCGAATTGAATTCAGGTGTGGGATACACAAACTTATGCACTCTTTCCAATTTTATATCGACCCATCTATGTAGATTCAATAAAGAAGTGTATTATGTAGATGTTACAATAATACTTGTCCCTAAGGTTCCCAGTGTAACACTATACCTTGTAGTCACTGGGTACAACTGATAAAGTAGGAACATTTGAAATACTTAGCATGGTAAAGGCCATATAATTAGTAGAAACATCGATAAGAATACCTAAAATATCGGTGGTATTACTCGTCACATTATTAGAAGACATGATATTAAAGGCATGTTGGTAGCACTGGTAATAAAACTTAGAGATATGTGAGGTATACTAAGAGTACTTGTAATAATAGTGGTAGATATAGACACTTGTTTTTGGTATCATTCCTCCCCTTCACCCTGCATTTTCTCTCCCTCATTAGGATTACCCATTCAAATCCCATTTCCCACCAAAAATACATATTTAATTAATCAATATCAATTGGCTAATTGATCCCCTTTAAAATACCTAAACCTCGTTATATGCTAATATTCAAATATTCCAAATTAAGTCATATCACCCCATCTAATAATTAAATACTCCAAAATCATTCAAATCATGAACCAAACTCATGATTTAAATAATACAGAATAATCCTTATCAAATTCATTATTTCACCTAATCACTCAAATCATGTCCCCCCACTCACTTAATCAAGGTTACATTGTCAAACCCATGTTACCTAATAATCCCTAAACTAACACCATCTCCAGGCTATAAATACATGCCTTCCCCCACTCTTTCAAAAAAGTTAAGAGTGATAGAAAAACTTTCACATTATAACCCCTCACTTATCATAATATCATCATAGTGCCCTTGTGATGCCACTTGAATCACCATAATACCATCCTCATGCCTTTGTGGTTCTTTTAGCTTGGTTTGATTTTCATTCACTTTGATCAGATCAGTAGATCCTTTATACATCGACATTTTAAGTTTCTGTTATTTTTCATTTTTTGCATGTTATCCATTTATCTTTCATTTATATCATTTTATCTTATCAAATAGGGGTTGACATCTACATAAGGAAGCTCATGCTTCTTGGAATCGGCTTTGTTGAGTAGCCCCCACATATACCATCTAATCTGTTTTCCTTTTAGTTGCCTCTATTTTGCAGGTCTATCCAGCTTGTAGCAAGGACATTCACTTTTCTCCCATCTATTTACATCTATTAACTCTATGGGTACCCTAAACCCCCCATATTTGAGGTTGCTTGATTTCATTTGTTATCTAGGTCACTAATATGGACAGGGATGGAGAAAACTTGATCAACATTTTGATACGCTTAGTGGGACACTTACGTGAGTTACTATTGGTAGTTTTACAACTCGTTGTTTTATCTATCATTTTCCTGTTATTGTTTGTTGCTATAGTTTCATTTTCTATTTCATATGGTATGTTTTGTTTAACATTAATGTTGTGGGATGTATTGTTTCTTTGTCTTGTCTTAGGGTGTTTGTGCAAGTCATGGTAGCGGTGGATACATTGCTTGTTTTGTCATATCCTTCTGAATTTTTTGTCATTATATTAACACTTGTTTGTTGGGTTTTGGTGTTTTTCAGAGGTGGCGGTATTCTTGTAATTTTATTTTTAATAATTGTCTTAGTTATTCGTCTCCAAAAGGTGAAATTTTCACAATTGCGACCACCACATTTCATCGTCAAAACCATCTTTTTTGTAACATCTCAACAACTCCAATACATTCCATTGAGATATCTCGTGATACCACTCATTGTGATTAGTGCTTCTTTAGCATAATTCGTCATTTGATGATACTTCATATCACTTTACAACACATCATTATTATTTACTCATGTTTTCATCTAACCCCCTTTTTAGTGCCTTTCATCTACAAGTTCTTGTCATTTTATTTTTATTTTTTTGAGAAGCTAATTGGAACCTGTTGCATGTATTATCTTCTCTTGCCTTATCAAAAGTGATCTTGAGAATCATAAACATGATTGTGGTATCCTACATCATTGTCTTTTCATTATTGTAGATAACTAACCCCTTTTGCAAGAACATTGACTGCATAGTAGTTTTTTGCTTTTTAATCAACATAATCACATTGATAGCTCCATATTCACTTTGGTATTTTTGTTGCACTAAATGTGTAGATAGTCTATATTTATAGCTTGATTGTGAAAGGATTACTTGGAGCCTACTCTTTTCTTGCCTCAACTTACTATCAGATAAAAAGGAAAAGTGCTATACATGTATTCCTCATTTTCTCTATTTTCTCCTTTTACATCACAACTCCCTTTTCCTATGTCTGTCCTCATCGAAAGATAGCATTTATATTTGGTTTAACAAATAACGTTTCTCTTCTGCATCCTACTTTCTCACATAGTTTAAATAGGGGTTTAATACTCTACATCTCACATATCTCATCACACATAGCCTAAAACTTCACAAACCAATTAAAACATTAAAACATTCCTTTCACCTGGTTCACTGATTGGGATTTGATCACCCAACACGAAACCGTTGTAGACATTTCACAGCCACAAATTACCTAAAACCAAACATAGACTGTGTTTACTAGGTACTTGGTTATCCATCCCTTTGCTATTTTTTTCACATTTTCTAAATAAATAAAAAAATGTTTTCCTGACTTGCTTCGTTTAGTTAGTGTCAAATTTTTTTTCATGCTCGTAATCACTCATTCAGACACAAAGAAAATGGAACACAACTTAGCTTTGAATAATTCTTCATCCCAGAAAACATCCACCGCAACAACTACCTCTTATGTGCCCTTGATCACCCCTTTCATGGGCACTCAAACCCTCATCAATGTTTCTCACCAAGGACCAATTATTTAATATACCATCAATCTATCCCATCTAGGCCAACCACCCCACCAGTTGTTAGATCTGAGCCTTTTGGTCTTCCTATTGTCCCTTGTAGCGATGTAGGTTCCAAAAACTTATTGATGCCAATATGGTGGCTCTCCAAGATTATCTACTTATAAAATCCACTCATATTCCTCCACATGGTCCACCACTTCAGTAGATTTACTCTTATCATACTAATCCTAAAAAACACCCAACTTATCATAAACGAACTTCTTATATCCCAACATGACCTTGCTTCATCTTCTACCAATCCACCATCCTACCAAACTACTCAGTTAGTCACTCATATTCCCTCCCAATCTCCCTCCAAGTAATACAACTATTATAACTACCATTCCTATCACCTCTTCGACCACAATTATCACTAGTTCCCCAATCCAAAATTCCCACACATCACATCCCCTATATGAGTAGTAGGTTCTTATCACATCACGTGTGCATGTAATTGCTTCCCAACCCTTTTTACGGGTCATTTTCATTATTCAGTGTCTCACCCATTCCATCAACCTATCTACACCCACATTCCCACTCAATAATTTCTGTAATAACCAACCCAGTCCCAAAAATCATACCTTGTCCCATCTTCTCAATAATAATTATTCGATAACCACCCTTCAATCATCGCCCACTGATTTCATACCCTCCCCCGTTGTATTAATATAACATGAAGGGACCATTTGTTCTCTCCCCACCGATGCTCCTCCTATCAAGACATGTCATATGACTTATCGACCTAAAGATGTGCTTGTCCCAAAATCCAAACCTTCTTCTGGTGCATCTACCAGTTCTTATGTGCCTGTATCTACATTACCCCATAATGGATATTGTGATGCTATAATGCAGTGCCTTGCCTTAGGAGAATATCAAATCCTTGTTCTTAATTCTATTCCTTCTCCCAACCGTATCGTCCACCCTAGTAAGGGCCCTATGTATCAATTGAATTTTGGGGAAATAATCTCATTTGGACCCTCTTTCCTCCAAACCCATCTGGTATACGGCAGCCTCGATGATCCTTATTCTCATGAAAGAGATGACCCATACACCAAACCATATGTTGGTGGTTTCAACATCCTTGTTAGACCATCCTTCCACCATTGTGCATGGAAGGGGTTTGGTATGGGGCATTATGAATAAGGTCACCATGGCCATGTCTTCAAACAAATCCATGAACCATGTGAAAATTTTGGATTGAGATACAAATATCCATCCATCTCCCCTTTGGGAACTTTTGTATCCTCTCCCATCAATGTTGATTCACCTCCCTCCTCTCCATTTGACTACCGCACCAATCTCGATGATACCAAATATATTCCCCCTATATGTTATATTATTAATTTCCACCATTTCCCTCTGGACCATTCACTTATCAAGTTGTAAATGAAACCCGGTCCTTTCCTCACAAGAATCCTAGAGATGGTAGAGGAAGATTCCCCTACCATTGAAATTATTTAGTGTGACAGTGATGATAATTCCATTATTTCTTACATGGGGGCTGAGGATTATCATATCCAAAAGTCCCTCCCCCCTAAAACTTCCACTATCCTAAATGTGTCCACCATCAACATTAATATATGGGACTCCTTAATAGATCCCACGTAACATTAAGGTGGGCCAATCTCTTGAGCCACAACAACTCAAAGAATCTTCACCTCTTTCTTATCCACACATAGCCAAGCCTTTACATGGTCATACTCCAACATGCCAGGTATCTTGACCCCTCCATCATTGTCCATAACATTGTCACCATCCCCAACTCTAAACTAACTAGGCAGAAGCTTCACCACATGCATCCTTGAGGTTTCTCTTCTGGGTTAAAGAGGAGTTTACAATGTCTTCTTTATGTGAATTTCATCATCCCCATTAACTATCTCTAATGGGTTTCTAAAATAGTACCCATCACTAAAGCATCGGGAAATATTCTGTATATGCACTGAATTTTGGGATCTTAATCTCTCTTTCCCTAAAAATGATTTTCCTCTTCCCAACATCAATCAACTTGTGGATCTTACCACAGGACATGAGATGCTTTATCTTATGGATGGTTTTTCTAGATATAATCAGATCCTCATCACACTAGAAGATCAACATAATACATCCTTCATCACCCCATGGGGGACCTTTTGTTAGTGTTTCATTCCCTTCAGTTTGAAAAATCGATGGGGCCACCTATATCAATGAGACACGGCTTATATCTTTCACGATCTCATACATAAAACTGTATAAGAATTATGCTGATGACCTCTTAGGTAAAGTCCAAACATCAATGTGATCACATATCTTTGTCCTTAAAATTCTTTTCAAGTGTCTCATCCATTTCTTCCTTAGCCTTAGTCCCACCAAGTGTGTTTTTGGTATATTAACTAGAAAAATCCTTGGATTCATCATTTCTATCAGGGGTATTGAGGTTGACCTTTCCAAAATCAAGGCTATCTCTTGAGATGCCCCATCCTTCTAATCTTAAACAACTTTGTAGTATTCAAGGTCCAGGATTCAGTCCATCTGTCTGCTTCATCTCACAACTTTCAGACCGTTGCCAACCCTTTCATCATCTTCTTTGTAAAGATGTCAACTTCCAATGGGTTGAAAACTGCTAAAAATCCTTTAATGATCTTAAGCAATATCTCCTATCTCCACCTGTTCTTACACCTCCACATGAGGGGGAGCCTTTTTACTTATATGTCTCTATTACTGATCATGCATTAGGTTCCATGTTAGCACATCGTGATGGCCAAGGTAGAGAACAGGTTGTCTATTACATTAGTCATACCCTACATGAGTATGAAAATCGACTACACTGAAGGTTGAAAAGATGTGTTTGTACCCTTTTCTTCACCACTTCCAAGCTCCGCCATTATCTTCTCAATCACAAAATGTATGTAGTCACTAGCTTTATATCTTCTCAAAACCATACATTCTAAACCTTACCACAATGATCTTGCATCACTCGATGGCTCATGTCTCATGATCCAAATTTTGACCTAGAGTTCATCTCTCAAAATTATATTAAAGGCCAAGTGATTGCAGACAAATTATTTGAAGCCCCTCTTCCTACCACTCATCTTCCTCATGAGAAATTTCCTGATGAATCCATTAACAATATTCATTATGAGTCATTTCCTCTTCACATGAATCTCTTCTTTGACTGGATCTAAATGTTGGAAAGGGGAGGCATTGGCATCATTCTCATTCCTCCTTAGGACACTCCCATGCCCATTGCCCAAAAAATTGACTTTGAATGCACGAAACAATATGGCAGAGTATGAAGCCCTTATCTTAGGTCTTGAAACTGCTATCCTTTTGGGTGTTCAAATCCTTGACATCTATGGGGATTCAAAGCTCATTATCAAACAAATTACAGGAAATTATCAATGTAAAAATGACATTCTATGCAAAAATATCGAGATATCATCCTATTTCTCCTTGAAGCCTTTGATTCTTATACTATTCAAGCCATGTTCCTCACTCATCCAATGATTTTGATGACATGATGGCTTCCCTTGCATCTCTCATCCCATGGAAAACTAATGAATCCAAACTTTTAGTGGTTGTTCATCGTCATCGTGATCAACCATCTCACATCTCATGGGGTTACCTCATGTTAATGTTGTTGAACCTGACTCATCAGATCTTTGGTACTCTCAAATATTTGATTATCTATCCAAATCCATCATTCCCACAGACCTATCTAAGAATGGTAGAAGGTCATTTCTTCAATGTGCTAACCACTATGTCATTCTTGGAGGCATCCTCTACAAATGTTGGTTCAATGGTATTCTCCTTCGATGCCTTAAATCCCATGAATCTACTCACGTTATCCAAGAAGTCCATGATGAAATTTGTGGTGGAAATTTTAGTGGCTTGGCTATCACTAAATGACGTTCTTTGCCTTGGCTATTATTGGCCTTCTCTCAATTAGGATTGCTGTGAATATGTTAAGAAATGTGTCAAATCATCAGCAACATTCCAATCTTGTCCACATTCCTAGTCAAGCCTTACAACCAGCTCAAGACCTTTGGCCCTTTTTCACATAGTGGGGCCTCGATCTCATTGGTACTATCAATCCTCATTCTTCTCAGCATCATCATTCCATTATCACTGCAACTGAATATTTCACCAAGTGGGTGGAAGCTATTCCACTCACCTTAACTAAAGCTAATCAGATCATTAACTTCATCAACCAACACATAATTTGTCTGCTTCAGCTCGTTCCTCACAAGATCATCATAGACAACGAGAAGTCCTTCAAAAATAAATATGTTAAGAAACTCTGTGACTCATTCAATATCAAGATTAGTTTCTCATCTCCTTATTATCCTCAAGCTAATGGCCAGGCCGAAGTGACTAATAAGACCTTGTGTAACATCCTTACTAAAACCATCAATAAAGTAGGTCATGATTGTTACATCTTCAGCTTCCCTTCACTCTTTGGGCTTACCAGACCAGCATCCATACCTCCATAGGTGCTACCCCCTTTTCTCTCATATATGGTTCTGAAGTCCATTCTTCCCCTCAAAGTTCAAATTCCATCCTTACGTGTGTCTCTTTCGTGACTTCATTTATGATGAAGATTATCACCAAGAGTGTCCTAGCACAACTTGAGTTGTTAGACGAGCACCTCCTTTGCTCTTGAGCATCATCATGTTTATCAAGAGCATCCAATGTGCTTATAAAAAACATCTCAAATAACGTGACTTTAAAATAGGTGACCTTGTCTTAAAAGAAAATTAGAATGTCACTACTTTAGAAAGGAGCCAATGGGGAAAGTTTTCTCCCAATCTAGATTAGACCTTACATTATCATGCATAAGTATGGGTCTAGGGCCATATCGTTTGGCTTCCCTTGATGGTAAACCAAAACATGAACCTCTTAATGCATTGCACTTATGACCATTCTATTGTTAGAATATATACCCATAAGCCAATAGTCATATCTTTAGATCATTCCTCCATCATCAACCCCTTCCATCTATCATTGTAATGATATGGAACTATGTGGTCTACCATCACTTCCTTGACATGACCTTAAATATGGGCACCACGGCTCTACCCATAGCATTTTCCTTATGGATAGGTTCTCCCTTTTTGGTGAGAACTCCATGATCATTACACCCATCACCTTCTTATTTACCTATTAGAACCATGCTAAGGGTCCAGGGGTGTCACTTGTACAATCATCATCCCCTCCTAAGTGGTCTACCTAGCTATACCCAGCTCTTCCCCATAAAATTAAAAAATGGATAAAGAAAAGAAATTAAAAGTAATGGATGCTCCTATCTCATGCTATCTTATCCAAAAATAATTCCCTTGAAGGAAATTTGCTATTCATAAAAAGCATATAATAAAAATAGTCATGATCCCACAAAGGACAACTATCATGCATATCTTATCCTACCATCTTAAAATAAAAAGTAAAAAAAATCCAAATGCAAAATTAAAAAGTAGACCATACCCTCGAAGGATGGCTACTCTATTGTATCATGGCAGTGAAGGCTTCCGCATTGATCAACCTTCTATATATCATAGCATCCTAAGAAAGCTTCCCGCATCGATCAAATTTCTCATATACATTGCAGACTTCCCACATTGATCAGTTTGCATCTTCCTTCCCAGAGCTGGGGCATAGTCCTAGGAACAACCACCTATGGAGAATCCTCTTCCCACGTACAAGTTACATCTCAAACCCCTTTATTGTGTCAACATTAGGTTTATGATATTATTGCATCCATTTTTCCCTCATGGTATTTTGGTATAACTAACTATTGTTGGTTATGTATTAACACCTACTATTGGTTGCAATTGTGCAATGCCTTGAGTTGTACCCTTTCTTGTTTACCTCCAATCTGGTTCAAAGCATGATTTCTTTGTATGCCCCTTACTATGATTATGTGTCATTTAAGGTCACCTTTTATTAATATCGCATTCTTCCATATCAAATTTCAAACCATAAATGCTATATCTATATGTTTACCTTTAAGGATGACATATCTTACAATCATCCATAATTCCTCTAATTCCGGTAATATCTATGAATTCTCTCGCTAATACACTTTTCAATTTGTGAATTCTACTTTATCTCGGTTGCAATTTATGAAACCTACATGAGGATATTTTTTAAGTAGCATTCGTTATTTAGCAACTCCTCATCCCCCACCATGGTAACCATTTATTTGATCCATTCATCCTTGTTCCTCATTTCTACTCATCTGTCATCTTATCCCTACTTACCCTTCTCACCATCCCGGTCCCCTTTTAACACTCTGTGTTCTTCCATTTCGCTCTTCCGCTTTATGCTTAAAGATCTTACTTAATCACCCCTTTATGTTGGAATTTGGTTGAGGTATACCCTCTTCCTAATATCTTCTCGCATTAGAAACTTCTCCACCATCTCCTCTATCACCGCCACACACATCTTTTCACTTTGCCTCTTCCACTTATCACTTTTTCTTCATCACTCTCACCACGTGGGCATCCCAATTAAGGATTCCCTATCAATCTCCATCCTACACAAAATATATTCCTTCATCCATTCATGTTATATTCCTTTGTTTCGTTCTTTCCTTGTTATCACCTCCTCTCACCTCTTGTTCCACTTTGGCATACACCACTCACTCTTTACTCATCCTTCCTAGTATTCGTCTTCTACTTGGTAATCTTACTTACACATGTTTGCAGTATGGAAAATTCACTTGAAGGTTCCCCTTCAATCCATCTTGTCATACCCTCTCCACACCAACTCTGTTAAACACTTACTTCTTCTCATCATTCTTCTTCTTCTTGGCTTGGGGACCTTACTTAACCATTCTTTCCACATGGAAATCTTACTTAAGAGGCCCTCTTAAGGTTGATCTATCATATTTCCTTTCCTCATCACCACACATCTCCACCTTTCACTATTTATTGGCATTCCCCCATCGTCCCATCTTCTCATAATCTATATCATCATCTTCTTCTTAGAAATATTACTTAATCACTTGTGTGACATGGAAATCTTACTTAAGAGTCCCTCTTAAGAATGATCTATCATCTTGCACTCCCCCATCACTCCACACCCTCACCATCCATTTTTTTTGTTATTCCCCATCATCATATCCTATCACCTCCTCTTTCATTCTCATAAATTTCACCTCCTTTTTTCCCACTTTTCATCTCCATCATCCCTCGCTTGGAAATCTTACTTAACCACTTCCGTCGCATAAAAGTATTATTTAAGGGTCCTCCTTAAGTTAAAGTCATCATTCTGGACTTCTCCCTTACCTCAGCCTTCATTATCTCCATTGATTTTTTCTTCCTCTTGGTATTACTTACCAACCACATTTTCCTCCTACCATTATCCTTTCTCAACCTATCAATTACGAAATGCATCTACTATCTTCAGCCTATAACCATGTTCCTTTCCCCCATTTTATCCAAGTTGATCCATCATCCTTCATACCATTTCTTTCCATTCTTTTCATTTCTTGTTTCTTCATCTTTCCCTCATTCATTATCATCCACTTTATCCTCTCCTCACCTTCATATAAACACAAATCGTTATCCCTCATTTTTTTACTCTTTCCACTCCACCGTCTTGAATTTCCCCACATATCTACCCCCATGCTTACTAGTCATTATTATTGATCATCCCCTAACTTTATTTCATCATCATCTTCCATTTTTTTGCTAATAATTATCGATGGACTACCCCTAAAATTCACTCATCGTCATTCTGCATGACCTTGTTCCCTCTCTTTGAACTTCTCCTTTTTTTGTTCTTCATGTTATGTTTGTGGAGCCTATTTTCATGTTAGAGTGTGGTACACCTTCTATGTGTTACACTTGGGTATTTTTATGGTGGTCCTGCTCGCCGGTGATCAAGTCAAGGGGGGTTCAGGGGAAAATCCCCCGAAGTAAATTTTCATGGGTGGTTTATTAATCCATGGGTAATGGGTAATTGTTATGGGTTGTTTTTGGGCCCATGGTTTTTTGGTACCCATTGTTTTGATTCCCACGGTTTTTTGGCCCATGGTTTTAATACCCATGATTTTGTATCAAACTGCTTAAGAAATTGTCTATTTATATGGTCTTATGCCATATGATACATATACAAGAAAATGCATTGCAGATGTGCTTTGAATTCGGGTGTGAATTCTGTAGAGTTTGTTGAACATAGATCCAAACAGATCTAGGTATTGTATTGAGAGAGTGGGAGGCTTGTAATAAAATTTGAGCAAGCGATTCTTGGTGGACGTAGCCCAAATTGGGTGAACCACATTAAATATTGTCTTTCTGTGTTGTGTTATTTATTCTACACTTTTATTTGAGATCTGTAATATTTGCTGCATATTAGTTTCTACTGTTATGATTTTGTAAGGGATTATTTCACATATTTTATCCCTTATTTCCTATCAATTGGTATCAGAGTCTGGTTTTGGTTTGCTGAAGTGCTGAATCACAGGGAAAGTTTTATCTTGAGTGGGAGCTATGGCAGATGATGGAAGATCTAGGGTTGATAAATTCAATGGATATAATGTCAGTCTTTGGAAGATGCAGATGGAAGATTACCTTTATCAGAAGGATCTTTATACTCTGATGTCTGAGAAGGTGAACAAACCCTTGAGTATGACAGATGCAGAATGTGATTTGTTGGATTGGAAGGCACTTGGAACGATCCGGCTGTGTCTTGCATCTTTGGGTATTATTTAATGTTTCAAAGGAAAAGACTACAAAAGATCTAATGGATGCATTAGGGAAGTTGTATGAAAAACCCTCTGCCTCTAACAAGATATTTTTAATGAAAAAGTTGTTTAATATGAAGATGTCTGAGAATAGTTCAGTAGAATAACATTTAAATGATTTCAATATGGTTGTGAATATGCTAGCTTCGGTTACAATAGAATTTGATGAAGAAGTTAGGGCTTTATTAATTTTTTGCTCTTTACTTGAAAGTTGGGAATTGCCTGGTAATGGCGGTAAGCAACTCGGTTCCAGCTAACTCAAAGTTGAAGTTTGAAGATGTTGTAGGGGTGATTCTAAGTGAGGAAATGTGAAGAAAAATCTCTAGGAAATATTCTACTTCAGGGAATGCTTTGATAGTGGAAACTAGAGGGAGACAGAAGAATAGAGGAAACTGTGGAAAATCAAAAGATCAGGCAAGGTCAAAATCCAAGAGCAAGATTGTATGTTGGAACTATGGAAAGTTTGGGCATGTAAAGAAAGACTGTTGGGAGCGTCAAGATAAGAAGAAACAACAGGAAGAAAATAAGGAGGAAAATGTGGGCATCAGGTAATGTATGTCAGGATGCTTTGATTCTTTCTTTGCATAATATTACTGAATCTTGGGTTTTAGATTCAGGGGCTTCTCTTCATGCTACTCCACATAGGCATTATTTTGTTGATTATGTTCAAGGGGATTTTGGGCATGTTTTTCTTGGTGATGATGAGCCTTGCAGTATAGTTGGAAAAGGTTCTGTTTAGGTTAAAATGTAGAATGGGAATACATGGCTATTGAAGGATGTCAGACATGTGCCTATTTTAAGGAGAAATTTGATATCGGCGACACAATTGGGAAGTGATGGTTGTACTATGATATTTAGAGCTGACTCTTGGAAGGTTACTAAGGGTGCTCTTGTGGTGGCAAGAGGTAAGAAGGTTGGAACCTTGTATTTATCCACTGATAGTACTAATGATTGTAATCTTGTGGCTTCAGATGTAGATACAACATTATGGAACTATAGGCTTGGTCATATGAGCCATAAGGGCATGGAAATCATAAAGAAGAATTTTCTTGGATATACATAAACATGTTTGGATTTATGTGAGAACTGCATATACGGGAAACAAAAGTGAGTAAGGTTTCTGAAGGTTGGACCTACGAAGATTTCTTGGGGATTCAAGTTATTATGTTACTTTTATTGATGATGTAACAAGGAAAGTTTAGGTTTATTATATTAGAAAAAAATCTGATGTATTTGATACTTTTGTTAAATGGAAAGCCTTGGTAGAGAATGAAATAGGTCTTAAGTTATAATGTCTCATGTTAGATAATGGAGGGGAGTATTGCAGCAATAAATTTGATGATTATTGTTCTAAGAATGGAATCCACAGGAAAAAGATGGTTCCAAGAACCCCGCAATAGAATGGGGTGTCAGAAAGGATGAACAGAACAATAATGGAACGTGCTAGGAGCATGAGGATACATGCATGACTGCCTCTTTATTTTTGGGCAGAAGTGGTGAGCACAGCTGTGTACTTAATAAACAGAGGACCCTCAAGTTTTTTCTTGATTCCTCACATATGAAGGATTTCACATACCTTTCGCATTTAGTTGCATGTAATTTGATGTTTTCATCTGACCCATTGGTCATCGCGGTTAGCATTCATACTGTAGTGATTTTCACCCACTCATTGGCATGTAGAACATTTTCGTATTCTCCATTGAGAGCCACCATTTGTCCCCTACCCATGTGATATCAGAGTCACCGTCATGGTTTTTAATGTTATTACGATCCTTTTTACTTGAGGCATCTTGCCTTGCATTATCATTTTCCTTTACCCAATTGATATTTAACATCTATTTATTTCAATCTCATGATTAAATTGATTTATGTTGTTGATATCATGTTTTAGGGGGAGCACTCGATCAATCATAATTTTAATACTGCATCATTTTTGTCTCGTGGCTTGCCCAATGCTAACCACCAGTTCTTGGTATCATTCCTCCCCTTCACCCTACATTTTCTCTCCTTCATTAGGCTTACCCATTCGAATCCCATTTCCCACTAAAATATACATATTCAATTAATCAATCTTAATTGGTTAATTGATCCCCTTTAAAATACCTCAACCTTGTTATATGTCGATATCCAAATATTCCAAATTAAGTCATATCACCCCACATAATAATTAAATACACCAAAATCATTCAAATCATGAACCCCCACTCATAATTTAAATAATGCAGCATAATCCTTCTCAAATCCATTATTTCACCTAATCACTCAAATCATGTCCGCCCCCCACACTCACTTAATCAAGGGTACTTTGTCAAACCTAGGTTACCCAATAACCCCATCTCTAGGATATAAATACAAGTCTCACCCCACTCTTTCAAACAAGTTAAGAGTGATAGAAAAAATTTGACATTATAACCCCTCGCTTATCATAATATCATCATAGTGCCCATGTGATGCCACTTGAATCACCACAATACCATCCTCATGCCTTTGTGTTTATTTTAGCTTGGTTTGTTTTGCATTCACTTTGATCAGATAAGTATCTCCTCTATACATTGATGTTTTAAGGTTTTGTTATTTATCATTTTCTACATGTTATCAATTTATCTTTCATTTATATCATTTTATCTTATCAAACGGGGGGTTGGTATCCACATAAGGAAGCTCATGCATCTTGGAACCGAATTTGTCGAAAAACCCCGACATATACCATCTAAAATGTTTCCCTCTTAGTTGCCTCTGTTTTGCAGGTCTATCTAGCTCACGAGGACATTCACTTCTTATGCCCATATATTTGCATCCATCAGATCTATGGGTACCCTAAACCCCACATCTTTGAGGTTGCTTGATTTTCTTTGTTGTCTAGGTCACTAATCTGGACAGGGACGAAGAAAAATAGATCAACAGTAAAAAATAGGAATTCAATTGACATAGTATATAGCCAAATGATATTACTAGAAACAACCATAAGATTTATACCAGATGCACCTTGTGGTAATGTGGATATGGTACTAACATTTATTGATACACTTGGAATATCCACCATTCTTGAAATGATATGATAAGTTATAAAAATGAATGAGGAAGAAGTAACATCACCTAATGTGTTCATAGCTCCTAATGCAATTTGAATGAAATTTTGAGCACTATAAGATACAACTTAGCATATATATTCATATGGGTCAAAGACTCATTAACTTAGGAGGATAGAGGAATTACACCCATATTTTTTACTCGAGAATGAGGAACAAGTGAAGTTGTGGCATGAATAGAAGTAGGTGGAATCCCTATAATAATAATGATTCTCACTAAAGCATGAGTTTAATACTCATATGATTCATGGTCATATTATTGTACTTCCTACACATCTAACTCTTCCAATAGTCCTTTTCTCCTTTTCCTTTCATAAACCTCATCTTCCACCATTAGATTCATATAAATCTCAAACTTTATCACCTAGACATGTGGAGGGTGACTATTAAAACAAGATTTGATATCAAAGCATCACAATAAGTTATTACCCTCCTTGGGGATCCCAATATTTGATTAAAACTATGCATGGGAAGTTGAACTTTGGCATGTGATCTCCCAATTTGGTCACTACTATCCAAGGGATAAAATTATTTTTTTCCAAATCAAAGGGTATTAGGATCCAAACTCTTTGTTGCTTATTTTTACATGTTTTTGTCATGCCACACATTAGTTTCTAAGACACATCAATAGTTTCAAGCCTATCAAGTGCATACTTTGTGAGTAACACAAGGTGAGTTAGACAACCCTAAACTATTATAATAGTGTAATAATCATAACAGTAATAATACCCTATCTCTAGTATAAAATTCTTCATTTTTATGGAGATTAGGTAGGAATATATACACCATGAATTTCCTTAAAATAAACTAGGTAGAAGCAATTGCATATGTCAGTCATAAAATTCTAATATTTGTGATAATATAAATCATTGTACAACACATGAATAGGGTTCATGTGTGGCCATGGGGGGAAGATAGGGAACTCAAACATCAAGAATGCATATCACGCATCAACAATGAATGATTACATATAGGAGCTATTAGATAGAGACCATATAACGTAATTCCATCTATCTTCCAAATTGAATGTAATGAGGCCACCCCAATCAAGAACCCAATCTTATAATAGAATCCCAAATTATAAAGGAACCCATATATGATTTACATACTAAATGGTTTTGGATTCCTAAATTCTATTCAATATGGCCACATTTGTTCTAATTCCTTTCCTGAAACTAGTAATATGAATCATCAAATTGGTATTACTCTTCAAAGATTGAGAGTTTTCTATCCATTCCTTTAATCCATCCACAAAAACATCATGATTATTTATTAGGACATCAACAATCACCTAATTATAGATCATCTTTTACTCAAGTAGCTTATAAAATTAATTGAAAACATATTCTAAACAAGGGCTATTATGTTTGTGGGGGAACTCAAAATCCCATTTTTTAATGTGCAAATATCCAAAGAATCCTTCAATAAATCCTTACACATAAATGCTTCTAGCTAAGTGGCCACTTTATGAAGCCTAGGATCTATAATGCTCCTTAAATATGTAATGTAATCCTTGTCAAGGAATTTTATATTTCTTTTGGCTATGTCATCTGCATTTTCCACCTCCTAATACAAGTCATTATAATTATTCAAAGTCTTTAGCATAGATGTTATTAGTAATGTGTATGTGAATTTGTATTTTTCTAGGGATGAAGAGGAAGGAGTTGCGCTTGAGAAATTCATTGCAAATACTAAAACTATTTTATCTTATTATTATGTTTAAGGTGATAATTGACTGTGCTTTGTGATAAAATCCCCAATCTTCTCTATAACAATTCTGGTGAATTAATCATCTTTTACTATTATTCTTTAAATATGGTGGGATTTCTATTCATTGTGAGAAACAAATGATTTGTTTCCTTTGGGAATTAATGGAAAATTTAAAATTTTGGTAGTTCACACCTTGTTTTATTTCATATCTTAAGTGACATTGATGGAAACTTTATGTGTACTGACATTTCAACACCACTTTGTGACTCAACATTTATTTATTCTTCACTGTCAACGTGTCCAAATCCCTAGGGGATCATGCCATCAAATATATCTCTCTATCACTCTTACTTTGGTTATTAGCCATTTAGAAGATCATCATTAGTCCAAATGGCACCTTATCATGCCCTTTAACTTATAGGGTTTTTGTTATTTAAATGGGATATCTCCATGTTGTGACCCGTACGTTAGAAAAATTGTGGTTGGCCTATGTGTCTCAATTTCTTTCCCTTTAGAATTTTATCTCCTTGAATTTTTAACCTTTCACTCTTTTGTACCCAGCACCATATCTTTAGGCTTCATGACAAGTCTTCAAATCCTATGTACCCTTTTCATTGGGGCTTCAAAATTTATTATAAACTCATGTTTTTTGATAAATTGTGTATAATATTTATTATTATGTTTCCTCTTTCTTGGCCTAGTTCTAAATCACTCAATAAACAAAATTTGAAAGAACATTTAAAAATAATTAAATATTTGAAATATAAATCAAGAATGACATAAAACATGAGCGTGACAAGTGTTCAAATACCTATTGGTCATATATTTTGGGTTTAAATGATTTAAGTAAATTTAAAGAGTCTCATGCACCCCAAACACATGTGATTGGTCCTAGTGTTGGTCATTGTTGGTATGCAAAGGGCTTTATGACCTAAATCTAAAAGGCATTTTATAAAATTATCACTTATAGCATTTTGGGGCAAATTTTTGAGATTAAATTAATACCAAGATGGAATTTTTTCACGAGTGTTTACACTATGTTTTTATGTTTTAGGTATGGTTAAGATATAAAAATAAAGATAAAACATAAGAGTTCATGTAAAACCATTTAGTGAAAAAAACTTAGGAAATTTATGTGTTTCACCTCTTTTGTTTTTCTTTGTGTGTTCTTTATTTGATTTAGTTTTACATCCACTTCTCCGTAAAATAAAACTTTCAATGATCTCACAAATTTCAAAAGGGTCCCCATTTTTTGTGAACAAAGTAAGGGCATGTTGTGCACAACAGGTCACAATTGGGTTCTCATAATTATTGAAAAGGGGCTGTGACAATATTTATTTTACATACCCTACTAAATATAATATGGTTTACTAATAATTTGAGATAGATTTGTTGGAATTTGTAAACCTTTATTATTATTACATAGTTACATGTTGGCCATTTGGTCCAACACTTGAATTATCATTGTGTAGAATCCATAAGGGTTTTTTGATTATTTTTAATGGTTTTAAGAGGTGTATTATTAAGGTTAGAACCCATCAATAGTGTATAAATGAAGGAGTTTAAGAGGATGAAAATATAGGGAAATTTGTGATTTTGTTGGAAACACAAGCACCGAGAGGGGAGAGGTGAATCAAAGCTTCTTCAATTTTTGAAATTGGTTTCAAAAATTTAAGAAGCACTAATTTGCCCCTCCTCTCTCAGTGCTTTTGTTTCCAACAATTGGTATCAGATCCATATCCTTTTGGAACAAGTTTGAGAACTTGAAGGAGATCCTTGAAGCAAAAACATTGGTAAATTAGCTGAAGCAATTCTGAAAAGGAATTTTAAAATTATTGAATCCCTAATTCATGAATTGAAAGAGGAAATCAAGTGTATGGAAGTTGAGCATGTTCAAGCCCTCAAAGAGATGGAATAGATGGAATATCATGTTAAGAGTGTATCAAAAGCCCTGAAAAACCCCACTAAAATCAATGCGCTAATGTGGACAATTGTCCTATAAATATTACAAAGATTTCAATTTGTTGAGCACCCACTCAAATTGAAGCACAAAATCCAACAAATTTAGTCAAGCACCTACTTGACATGGAAGCACCAACTCTGAATAATTCAGTCAAGCACCCGTTTGACCTTTTGAAAGCTCTAACTTACAAGGAAGCACCCATTCCCTACTTTACTAAGAAACCACTTAGAATTTTCAAAATTTTTATCACCTTCATCTAGTTTCTTGAATCAACTTTATTTATCTTTGATTCAGCTCCTCTATCTTCATCTTCTTCATTCATGCACCTAGATTCACCTATCTTCTCTTCACATCATGATGCTACAAGTACAATATTCAATGGCCTCTTTCACTCACACACTTTTTTCCCTCATTCATACAAACATAAAATAATATTTTTTGTCTCTCACATCATAATATCATCAGTTTATACTTCTCTTGATTTAGTCTACAAGGCATACACATGTTTTCCTTACTTGCACAAGGATGAACCTATTTTTTACATCAACTCATACTAATACAAAGTATATTCATCGAAATATATTTGACATTCACACTAAGGCATACAAATACATGAGGATAAACTCCTCTCTTACCTCTCTATATTCATCTTCCAACACTTCAACTTCCAACTACTCCAACTCATACGAAAGGAGCTAGATGACATCACTAAAAACTACTAGCATGTAATCATTACCTTTTATAGGGTGTCAGTTTAAAGTACATACATTTCATAAGATTTTCATGTCCTTTATAAATCCTAAAAAATAACTGCAAAACCTTCATAAAATCTTTGCACATCTGAAACAACTGATGACCTTCCATATTCACTCTGACATCTGCACTTTGTAACTACTATATTCTTCTTTTGTATTCTTCCCATCGTAGGAATATTTTGTCTTCTTGCTAATATAACTCATGCCAAGTGTTATGATGAAGTGTTCACATTAAAAATTCCTTCCCCTTTCTCTCTAAAGCCTTGAAGATCTCCAAAACTCACCATTTCCTCTTAAAGACTCCATAAGAGCTCATATGTTCAACTAGGTGCAGTGTCTTCAAAACACATTCTTCCTTTTGGATGTAGAAATTTACTATTAGATTCAAATAATGAAATGGAAATAGGAATTAAGGATATTCTGAATGTCCACAACATTTTTAAATGTTTGGTATACTTCAGGCCAGGGCTCAAGACTCCATTTCATCTCTTCTTCTCAGCTTGGTACGCACAATCATGATAACTCCAAAAACCAATCATAAGATTTCTTCATCAACACCAAAGTATGATCTACCAAAGCTTATTAATACTTGGAGAATGTTTTTAGGGAATTTTTTTTAACCTTAAAAACATTGGAGAAACTCAATAACCTTCATTCGTACCATGGAATACTGATTTGGACTAGGACTCAAATGGTTTTCAAACATAGAAAATCAATCCTCACAAACTGAGTTAGATCACTCATCAAATCACTTGTTCATGGAACCTATGGAACATTTATGGAAATAAATATTCCTTGTGAAAATATTAAAGCAAACAACAAGCTTCATTTAAAGGTAAATGGGTTCAATATGCATGCATTTATGAGACAACTCAAAATGAGTTTCAGGACACAAATACAAGTCTTGTATTATAGGCTTCTAACAATCTAACCATCACTTTCATGCCAAACTAGTGCTTGAAAAACATCACTACGGTCCTCTACATAATTTTTTAACAATCACTTATAGTGGCTATATGGATAATTTCACACTTGCACTCTCATTAATCAAACCTTCTTGTTAGGCTATCTAGGACTGATTCGACCACTAGAACTAGGAATTGAAATCACTTCACCTTATAAAGTTATGGGATTAAACATGTCATATTGGAGTCATATCAGTTTTCCATACTCATATTTATCCTCCTCAGCATACATTCACATGAAGGTCCTCTCAAGAAAACTTGACTAGTTTTGCATCTTTATTCCTTAAGCAGTAGGACATCTTAGTTGACCTGGTTCACCAAATTTATGCAATGAACACACCTAAAACTTCTCATGGAAACTTAGGAAAGCTCCCAATATTGCTCCCATAGTTTTCCTTTCACCATGAAACCTGACTTGGAGAATGATACCGCAACTAAAATGAAGTAAAATGAGTCCTCTACAAGCCCAGATCATCAAATCAGCTTGCCCAAGTAATTTTAAGACCAAATTCTTTAGTTCTTCTCCATATCTTTCAAAGGAGGGTTTTAAAAGGATTTGGAACCTACTTAGGTTCTTAACGATCACTCATAAAGCATAGACCATCATTTTAACTCATTCCACTTGAAAAATTCTCTAGACTCAATTTCCCAACATTGATGAAGAGCTTAGGCCACCATGCACAATTTTAATGTACCAATAAGAAAAATCAAACTCAACCCTCGAGCTGGAAATGACCATTTCAAGAGATCAATTGGAATAAATTGATTTTTCTTACTTCTCCTTTATAATTTTGACTTGAAACTTTGACCACAACACTAGGTTAACTTCCTTCACATGTCCTAAGGTTTATTTACTCTATACCTACATGAAACTCATCATTGACCTTGATTTTCTCATGCTCTCCTAGATTTTGCTCAAGAACATACCTTTAATTGAACTTAATCATGCATCTAATAGCTGAATTGTGACTTTTAGAACCTTCCACATGATCTCTACCATGTCACTACACACTCCTCATGCTTTTACTATCCTTCCTTTGCTTAATTTTCTCCGTACTCCAAGCCATGCTTGCACTAGGTCTTTAAATTAAGCCCAGTTGAGATTTTTTTTACCCATAATCCATGAATATATCATATTATTCATCATGGAGACACTTACACACCTTTGAGACAAGATATGTCACCTCTCTGCATGCCCTCATGGGCTCACTTAGCTCTCCAACTCACTTTCATGGTCCTTTAGGCTTCCTAACACCTAGACTGGGTCTAGATAACCACCTGTAAACTATGCTAACACATGTACCTACACTCTAAGATTCACATGAGTATTTTAACACACTCTCTACATGATCTCCATGCCTTTACCATGTTTATCTAGTTTCCCCATGCCTTCTGTTATCCTAAATTTGTAACTCTGTAAATTTGGATAACTTATTAAGAATTCCTAGTATGACTTGTGACATTGAGAAGGTTGTCAAATTTATCCCAGTCAGAAGAGAAATATAGTTTGTGCTTTGACTCGTCCAACTTGGTCTTAACACACAGCGAGATGGTGAGTTGCGGAGAATTTTCAAATAGGTTGGATGGCAGTTGGATAGCTATTCAGGCGATAAACTGGGTTGGATGCCCGAGTTGGAAGACATCCAATCCCCTCTAGGATGGAAAACTCAGTGGTTAGTTGGTGGTGCAGTGTATGGAGAGGATGGATAGGTTGCAAGTCTATTAGTTGGGTTAGATAGGTGAAAGGTTGGATGACATCCAACCCTTGGTACATAAAGAAATTGGTTGGCCCATTGGTCGGTGTATGGGCAGGATGGATAGACGATGTCCAATCCCCTTTGGTTGGATGACATACAATGCACAAGAAATGAGGCTTGTTGAGGTGTGGACTACTGCTCAGTTGGATGGGTCACTTAGTTGGATGTGTTACTAAGTTAGACGGCTCACGGGCCATGAATCAGGTGAAATTCGGTGAGAAAAGAAAACTCAACTACCACAATAATGGTGGTTGTTCAACCACCTGTCAGGAATTTAATGAGGATTGGTGAGGCAAATTCCTATATATATGTGAGGACCCCCTCATTTGAACAGTCAAGTTTTCTTTGTAGTGGCATCATGCCAAAATGGTGACCGATTTCCCATGAGTTCCAAACCTCAAATATGGCCTCTGTAATGTAATTTTGGGCCTTTTGTCATGAATGTAATAAAATTATGCATATTTGAAGAAATTTAAAGTGTGTTTTGTGGAACTTTTGTCTACCCTTGCTAATTTTATTTTGTAACCTTGCTTTTCCATTCATTTTTGGCACATTGTGTTGTCCTACTTGCAAGTTCCATTTTGTAGTGTTGTTAATGCGTGGGTAAGTGAAGGACACTGGGTTCTTGACATGTGGCCCGTTTTGTCTGCCCTCTCTCCCTAGTTTCCTTCTCTTTCCTTCCCCTCAAGGAGAGATCTCAACCACCCTGTTTTTTAGTGCTATCACTTCCTTTAGCATAGGATTTCCCATTTTCTACATCTCCTTCTATCCCTGGTCCCTTGGCATGTTTTGGGTTAGGATTTGCTTTCAGTTTTATTAGTAGTGTTAGCATTAGGATAGGTATAGGAACCAACCTTCTCCGGAGGTCTGTCTTGGTTCATAGGGTCCCACAACTGAGAGACATACACATGCTGACTCAAATCTCGAGTTGTATATGACTCGAGCATGGGTGCACATCTGAACTCCAACACCTTCATTCCATCATCCCAGCTCATCCTGTTGACTAGGCCTAAGGTTAGGCCTACTAGACCAAGCTAGTCTCAATGTCTTCACCCTTGCAACCAAGCAACATCTTGTTTATCAATGGCATCATCATTTCAAGCATCCTATGGAACTCTCACACATTTTTCATTAATTATTGTACTCTGTGTTCATCAATAAAAACACTATAAGAACTCACATGTCAACAACTTTCACTTTCCCTAATAGTAAAAAACATGTTTGAAATGGGATTGTAAGTTTCGAAGAGCTCATTCATACGTTGTTACATGATTCCTAGATATTACTTGGAATATTACGGAAATTTCTAATTTATTTTTTACATTGTGCATGTGCATTCATCATAATTACATTTTTCACCCTCCTAATTTATTTATTTAGGGACTGAAGTATGATTTTATCAAAATCTAGAGGAAATCCTTTGTTATTAGGCACAATTTTCTTAGAGTTAGAAGTGGCCATATTGTAATATAAGATTTAGGGGATTCTAAATGTGGAAGAAAATAAATTTTGTAATCAAGTTATACTTGGCAAATTGGAAATGATAAAAAGATAGATGAAAGAAATAAAATCTGAATAAGATTCAATCAAGGGTGAAGTAATATTTATGTTGTGTTTACCATATGCATGTGAGATAAGATGTTCAATATGATTATCCTCTCTCTCTCTCTCTCTCTCTCTCTCTCTCTCGATATTTTAATATAGATTATGATATATTAAAATATCATACTAGATCCAACACACAAGACAAAATATAACAAATGGGTTCAGATAGTCATGGATTTAGAATATATTGATCCACACTCGATATCAAAGGTATATGGTTCTAAATCCTATATCTAAGATATGGGATATGGTCATACTAAGATCTTATGGTTGTAGATAAGATTTAAGGTAATAAGTAATAGTTAATTGGAAGCTAAGGGTTGTAATTCTTGTTTAAACCCTTATTATATAACATGTGTAAATGTGATGTATAAAATAATATATAGGATCTAAGTGTTTATAATAGGATGTTATTTTGATTTAATCAATTTACAATTAATCATGCATAATTACAACAATGCATTAATACTTGCAACAATGCTAAGTGATAGAATGATAACTCATATACACAAGAGGAAATGAAGACTTAGTTTATAGAGTGAAATATGGGGATCTTGGATGTAAAAATAGGGCATATAAGTTGATTTTAGATTGGAGATGATTTATTTGTTAGAATGGAACTAAAAATTTCCTTGGTGCTTGACCATACATCTATTGTAAATACTTTCCTTATTTTATATAGTTTACTTGAATGGTATTGTATGATTTTGGACTTTTTTATAGTGAGGTTTTGTAAAAAAATTTGCTCTTGACTAGTCTAGAAACATGCTTTGATGTATGTTTCTATTGTTCACACAACCTGTAATGACCTAAAACAAATGGAAACAATATATAACTGCAATACCCTTCATCATATAATTAGATAACAAAAGGATAAATTAGTGCGTGGTGAGGTTAGACTACCCTTGGTGGTCAACCCATTCTGAATCAGTCCAAGTTTTGTACTATATGCCCTCAAGTAATATACAACATCATGTAGTTCTCCTAGGTATGTGTGCAAGTGTGATTGTAATATAATCCAACCCCCTATGTGTTCCCTCATGTCTCTTAACACAAGGATAGTGGAATAACTATAGAGTAGAGATTTCCCAACATGCTAGAAGTGTGATGTAATTTTCTTCAGCGACTATACTAAAACTTTTTATCCCTTAAAAACTTTTGACAATGTTTGGAGTGAATTTTCTCTTGTTAAAACATGGATCTATTAAATTTTCATCTAAAAAAATGGGGAAGGATAGATTCTTTGACCTAGTTGAGTGCTTAAAACATATAATAGTGGTTGCTCCAAATTATGTGTAAATAATTTAAGAAGATATCGGATAACTTTGAGTGTTTTTGGATTTATATTTCAATAGGAGATTATTAAAATGTCAAGTGAGTAATAAATTCATATTGAATTTCTTATAGAGTCTTTTGAAGGTGAAATATTATGACAAGGTCAACCCTAGAAAGATGAAATGTCACACTTGATATATTTAAATTAAAATTAGAGTTGGATGAAAAAAGGAGTAGGATTGTACATGTTGGTCTATGTCATAGTCCACTCTAACCAAAATTGTATGGTATTCCCCATGTAGTTTTTGATGTAAAAATAAAAGTTTTGGAATGATGTAAATGATGATTCACTACTTTTATTGAGAAATAATTTTTGAATGAATGCTATAGCATAGTGTAGAAATGAGAAAGTAAAGAAATATATCAAGAGTCTTTTTTATTGGACTTGGAATGTGAGCTTTTATCTTATATAGCAGGGATAATTTTAGTGGAAAGTATTTGTAATATGGTGAAAATTTCAATTTAGGAAAATTTGAAAAGGTGATTTTTTCAGAGTGGGTCGGTGTCCTGTTCGCCTAAAATTTACAGTATATTTTTTGGGGGGGTCAGATTCACCTTCATTTGAAAACATCCCCTATAAAAACCTAGGTGATTTTTTAGGTAGTATACTATGGTACTACCACAAGTAGCTTTCCAAAATATAAATACCATGAAATTTGAACTTGCATACTCTTAAGCACCAGAGATTGTTATTAGCATGTTAGGGTTAGTTGTTGACATGTGACAGGGATATAGTTGACACGCGTGACAAAGAGGTATTGTAGACGCATGCGACAAGGAGATATTACAGACACGCGACAAGGGGGTAAGAATTTGATGCACGCGAGAGGAATAGAGTTGATGCACGACAGACACAGTGATGCCTTGTTGACACGTGATAGAGAGAGTTGACACGTGATAAGGGCATAAGTATTTGACGCGTGATAGGGATACAGTTGACGCACAACAGATCCATTTGACGCCTTGGTGATGCGCGACAGAGATAGTTGACACCTTATTGAGGTGCGCAACAGGGATAGTTGATGCGTATTGTTGACGCATGATAAAGGGTTAGTTGTTTATGCGTGACAAGGATTACCATAGTTGATGCGCGACAGTAATTTTGACTCTAACTCGCTGAGTCGCTACTTGGTTCTTTTGTTGACGCAAGACTCTGTTCAAAATAATTGAAGGTGCTAGTCCTAAGAATACGAAGACCCTAAAAGTAACTAAGAAATCTCAGAAATTGACTGTTTAAGTATTTTGGAAACTCTGTTGATACAGATATTGAAAATACCAACAACCATATAGATGCCACCAAAAAGAATCAGAATACTGACTATGTGGAAGGTATTATTGAGGTGGGCATGCATTCTATGCACAGTATCAAAAAAATGACACCTACAATAATATGCCAGATCTTGAAGATATTATTCATGTTGGGGGTGCAACCAGAAGTGCATCAAGATATCACACATATAACTACTCAACAAAATGGAACAGAGAAATCAAATTCAAATTCTGGTTCACAAAAGAGGAAACCATGTGATTGTGATATTGCTCAAAATTCTACTCAAAAAAGTAAAACATTGAAAACAAACAAGAATATGTGGACCATTGGCAGGTCATACAAGTTTGATTGGGCAAGCTAAATTTCCATTTATCGAACATGTACAATCATCTAATTTTGAAGAGATCCCATATGAATGTACATGTACAATATGTACGTGGAAATTGGGAAAGCAAAAAAAAATGCAAATGAAGATGGACGCTATAGAAAAACATTGTGGAAAACAATATTTGACTGTAACGGGGGCGGATGGCTAGAAAATCAAAACACGCAGGTGGAAAAAATAAAAAAGAATGCATGCATGATAGATACGTAGTGTATTATGAGGAAGAGCAAGAAAAAATGCAGACATCTTGTGGAAAAGGGAGGGACGATCACATCCCAAATTGGTAAGATGAATCAAACAAATCTACATGCAAAACTCATACAATTCTCTACTTTATTTCACATACTAAAGAAAGGAAGACCGATTTCAGATTTCCTCAATTTCAAATTTTTGTATCAATATAATGGAATGATGAACGTACCTCATTCTCATTGGTCTTAAAGTAGTGGATGGGAAATGGTAAAATTCCTTTCGATGATAGAGAAGGAAGATTTGAAAGAGAATGTAAAAAAATTAAAGTTTATCTCTCTTTCAATTGATGAAGTGACAGCAGTCGACAACATTGCATGGGTATGTATCCATGTCTATACTTTAGAAAATCATATAAGGAAACCTCATCTATTCGGTGTTATGAAAATGGTTGAAAACTGTAATGCCGAAAACCTACATAAAATAGTTGTTTCTCATTTGAAATATATTGTTAGAATGACTGATTATGAAATTGCTATGAAGTTGGTATGTGTCAGAGCAAATGGTGCATCTGTCATGCAAGGTCACTGAACAAGGTTGTGTGTTAGATTACAAACAATAGTGGCCCCATATATGCTACCAATTCACTGTATGGCTCACAGAATGAATTTAGCGTATAAAATGGTAAGACAACCACGAAAATTTTGATAAATTAGAAGACCTTATAAGAGAAATTCATGCCTATATGGAAAGCAACCCAAAGTAATTTCTTGAGTTCCAGAAATTTGCAATTGGAATTACAAATGGCAAAAAAATTCTAAAAGATGTTGAGACTAGATGGATGTATTTGTATGAACCTGCATGTAAAGTTCATGAGGAGTATCCTTCGTTGGTTGGTTTCATGCACAAATATTTTCATGAAGTTGATAGGGTGAGGGACTTGTTGTTCCATGTTCAACTAATTTGGAGACATTGCTTACATTGGTTGGTATTCTTCCAATATTGCAGGAGATCAATACACTGATGAAGCATGCACATGAGGAGATTAATCTATATTTTGGATTTTATACGGATGAGAAAAATGGTGTGTCAAAGTCTTGATATCTTGTACTGTTCCCAAGATAGTTTTGATACAGCTATTTTTGAGAATTGGAAAACTTTATTAGATCTTAAAAAAAACTTAGTAACTATTTGAGATTTAATATCCACGATCACCTCTGCATCACTGTTAATGGGAGGTACATACCACTGCACATTTTGTAAAAACATCAAGATATTACAGGATCAGAACGAGAAGATGTTCCCTTGACACGTAATCTTTTTGAGTGTGTTATAGTTGAAACAAGAATAAAGCTTTAAAAAAATTTCACAATCCTTTATCATCAGAAATTAGAGAACATTTCTCCAAAGATAAAATTCTTGAAGCCATGGGTGTGATGAATCCTAATTTTTGGAATACTGAAGGTGGTTGTGCTGACTTCGTAAGAAATCATTTCCATAAATCCATGGGCACAATAATGAAACATTTCGCAAAGACTTCAGAGTTCAAGGGTATGGAAATCAAAGGTATACTGAATGCTGATTTATTAAAATTTCAATCAACAAATTTTGCAACAACAATGAGGAACCAATATAAAAACTCAGATGAACCTTCTGAAGGCGGTGCTATTACAAGGTTGTGGCGAGGAATCTATCAAAGTTCTATCTTACAAGAAGATATTAGTGAATATTTCAGATTATATGAGTTATGCCAAACAATTATTTTGGGGGTCTATGGAGGATGAAAGGGTTTTCAGTGCATTATCATTTATAAAATCAAAACTGAGAAACAGGTTGGATAAAAATCTGGAAAGTTGCATGAGGTGTTATGTATCTCGATACTCCATGGAAACATTTCCTTTCGATAGAGAAATTGTGCATTGGAATTCCCTTTGTGAAAGAAAAGGTGTGAATAATACAGCTACAAGTACAATTGTTCCCAATGTTGAGAGTGGAATTGGTGCATCGTCACACTCTATAGAAGAGAACATCGAGTTTGAAGAAGCTATTGATAATGGATTGTTTCAACTTTAAATCGGTATCTTCTTCACCGTCATCTTATTGTTTGTCACTTTAAATTTTTTTCAGCTCTTGTTATCATTAAAGATGTTACAGGTATATATATTTACATTTATTTAAATACAATTTTTTATTATTTTTAAAAACGTGGGTTGACATCCATCCGAGGAAGCTGGTACTTCTCGGGACTGACAATGTCAGGAAACTCACCCATCTATCTACTAATCCATTTCTCATGTTGAGTTTTCTTTAAACAAAGATCTAGCACATTCACAGTGATGATTTCACATCCATCTAAAACACTAGAGGTAAGTTAAACCCTATCATACCATCTTTCTTGATTTCTTGCAATTATGTTTAATTTATTTTTTATATTTACAAAATGCTTTGATATATTTTTTAAACTTTGTGGGATAAACTGACACAATCGAATTTTACAGAGAAAGATTTTTCTATATTATACAATTCATAATCCACGATCTATTATACAATTCTTCATCCACGATCATGCTAGAAGCTAAATCTACGTCCACATAAAATTCATCATCATCCATATATATCATATCATCATCATATCATTATCATAATCCTGACACTACAATTATTATTAAAACAATTATTTATGTATTTTAAATTTAAAGAAATGTTTCTTCCCTAACACATTCCATTTTTTTTAAACAATTGATGATCATATCATTACAAGTATATCCATTTTAATGTCATCTATATCCATTCTAATGTCATCTATATCCATTTTAGCACATTCCATTTATTTATCCTCTATATCCATTCTAATGTCATCTATATCCATTTTAACACATTCCATTTATTTATCATCTATATCCATTCTAATGTCATCATGATCATATCATTACAAGTATAGAGAAGAAGAATTATCTTAAAATAAGTTTAAATGTCTAGAGAAGAAGAATTATTATGCTTGAAGCTAAATCTACGTCCACATAAAATTCATCATCATCCATATATATCTGATATCATATCATCATCATATCATTATCATCATCATCTATATCTTTTTTAACACATTCCATTTATTTATCATCTATATCCATTCTAATGTCATCATGATCATATCATTACAAGTATAGAGAAGTAGAATTATTGTGCTTGAAGCTAAATCTACGTCCACATACAATTCATGATAATCCAAGTAAACAAGAAACATACGTCATCATCCCTATCTAATGCAATCATCATTACAAGTAAAACTAAAAACATAAACTCCATATACAATCTAGAAATTCTATACATAATATATAGGAAGTTATAAAATTAAATATTAGATAGTATTTCAAATTTTCAAAGACTATCAAATCCATATAATAAAATTCAAATGCCATGACCACAACATTCAATGTTTCAAATTTTCAAATATAGACTCAATATTACAAGTTTCCACACTCAATAATAAAAAATTTCAACCCTCTTTTTCTATATCCATTTCAACTCTTGTGCTCCTTTTCCCAATGGTTTCTTCACCTGTGGATGTACCCCTTTCTCCAATGGTAGAAATAACCCCAAAACTTGTGAGATCTTCCACAGCACTATCCATATTTTTTTAAAAAAAATCTTCTTGCTTTGTCGCATCTCCATGGGATAACAAATTTGGATCAGCTGTTGTCTTAGCTTTGAATAATATTTCAAGGTCGAAGCCATGCTCTTTAATTATCTGCTTCAGTGTATTGTTTTGTCTGTTAACCAAAACAATATTTTCCTTCAAATTCTTCACTGTACGGATAAAGTATTCTTCGTTGTTTCCAAGTGAACTTGGAAAACCTTTGCTTGACTCTTAAAATTTTCATATTTCAACTGCACAAAAAAAGTAATGTCAATTCAACATATTACTTAAAATAAGAAAACTTTAAATTAATAAAAATTATTGTTTAAAAGTGATAATACTTACGACTGCTCTATCTCTCTCAGCATTTACAACTGCTACCAGATCCTTGTCCTTAGACCATTTGTTAAAATATGTCTGGGCCTCAGCACTAATATTTTCCAATTTATTTGATGTCTTATCCAAAATTTCATCTTTATAGTTGTTGTTATACGTGGCAGTCCCACTTCTTACTTGGGTAAGTAAGGAATCCATCTTCGCAGGTTGATTCTGGACTGTAGCATATAAACTATCCCTTTGCCAATAATTTTTATAATGACTAATAATCTCATTGATAAGTACTTTAGCCCTTCTCTCCCATTCTATGAGCTGACTGATATGAGGTAGAATAAACTCACCGACATGGGATTGGAAATCATAACCAATTAAGTTCTCCAAAGGAAAAGGTAGTCAATTGTTCACTATCTGTATATGATGAAGATGATCTCATTGGTTCTGTATGGGGGATTTTGGCTAGATCAATTGCTACTTGTTTCTACCTTTGGGTGGCCTGATCCTGTCTGTGATAAAAATTAATCAAGATTCAGGACAAATAAATCTAAAATGAAATGTAATTCAATATGGTGAAGTATGTTGAAATTGAAGTATACCTGCTGGCCTTGAATCATCTCACGGGTATTGAAAAAACTAGTTGGGTCATTGCTATCAATTCCCAAGTAATCTTCATCTAAATTTATATTATTCAAAACCAATATGCCCGTTGCACTGGAAAAGCCACCAAGTGAGAGGGTTGGAATTCAAAAGGATGAGGCAATGTTTAGTGTCCCACTAGGGGCCGGAGCAATTGGCATGTGTTTACCAATGTTCTTTTTTCCTATTCCTCTTGTTGGCATTTTAAATATTATTGGTTGAGGGGGGGTTAGTGCCGATGTTTGAATAGAAGGAGGATTGCAATGTGCTAAAAAGTTCAATAAAAAACATATGAAAGTCTAGAAAACAATGTAAAAACTATGAAATTAAATGAAGTAGTATTCAAAACTTGTACCCTGTTGTTGAGGGGTAGCTTGTCGTGGTGCTAAGTGTGGCCATGTTGGAGTAGTAATTGGTGGTTGTTGAGAAGATACAAATGCATGTGACTGTACTGAGTGAGTTGGGGAAGATGGTTGAGTTTTTGAAACACGCGTATGGTCCAAATTCCCTGTAATGTTATCAACATTGAATTGTATGTCAATTCAATTGGGTAAAATTTAAATTGGCAAATGAAAATAAAAATTTGGAATTTGTAAATAATACATGAAAAGGTATGTATTACTTCTCTGGCATTTAATGAATTCAAACTGTTGGGGGTTTGGAGAGGAGTGAGCTTACATTTCAGATTGGGAATCTCCCGAAGCCTCAGTGTGTTGTTGGTCTCTTCCTCTTGATAACGCCTTTTTTCGAGGAAGGGTTTCCACAAATATTCTCTATAAACAGTACATTTTTAATACATGTGCACAGTGTAATGTCCAAATACAAACTTAATAGTTTGTACCTGTTTTTCTTCAAATGGAATTGACAACTTCATCAACGCCTTGTCAGTGCAAGTGGAAATTGGTTTGTCCTTTAAATTTAAAATAGCCTCATAATAAAGTCCAAGGATATAGTTTGTGGAGTAAATGACAGGTTTTTTTGCAAGCTTTGCATTTGTTA
Source organism: Taxus chinensis (assembly GCA_019776745.2). NCBI lineage: Eukaryota > Viridiplantae > Streptophyta > Pinopsida > Cupressales > Taxaceae > Taxus > Taxus chinensis. Next base: position 662,594,275 of record CM034152.1, read on the forward strand.
TGTCAGTTCTAAATTTTTTGATAAAAAGGTGCACCAATCAAATTTTTGTTTTACGATAGTTGCAACAATGTATGCAATGGCCCAATTTGGTATATTTGTTTGCCAACCCTGCAAAACTATTCTGGATTGAAAAAAGGAAATCATTGTAGCAAGAAAGTGGTGTGTAATTTCTTGCGTATCCACACCATGCCTAGATTTATTGACATGAGCTGCAAATGCCAAAAAATAGTGGGAATTAATATAACGTTAAATTGTATCACAATAAAAAACTGATTAAAAATGACGAATGAAAACAAATTATACTTACAATTAACATGGAAACCGAACGTCGATTCGAGATATTTCTTATCGTCTTCGACGAGTGTTGACTTCATTATAACAAAGGGTAAATTTCTGAATGGAAGGCCTGTAAACCGATGGATGTCAGTTGCATTGATACCGAATTGAAACAATCAGCCATCGTTCATAGTAACATAAAATAGGTCATCCTTTGTATTATAAGACGAGAGAAGGTAGTTTAAAATATCTGGGTCTGTTTCAAAATGGGGAATCTTAACGAGCCCACTAAACTCACATGCATCAATCAAATCTTTATATTCGGAAGTCATTTGTAAAACAGTCTGGATGTGGGGGAACAAAGGATTCCTGTAGATAATCTTGCCCTTGGATAGGACTAGATTTTCCTCTTGATTTTTGTCTTGAGCTTGCAGTTGGGATGCACTTGTAGTCACCATTGTAGTTGTGCTTGAGTCTTTGAGAATGATGGATTCCTGTATACAAAAAAAATTGAGAGCCAGAAAGTGTAAACATGAAAATGACTGACGGGAGGGTATTTATAGGAAAAATCTAGGGTCAATGACATTTATTGATGCATGTTAATAAGGTCCATTGACACGCATCAACAAGAACCATTGATGCGCGTCAACAAGGGTGGTTGGTGCACATCAATGGCCCTTGTTGACGCACATAAATGACCCTTGTTGATGCATGTAAATGGCCCTTATTGATGCGCATCAATGGTCCTTGTTTACGCACGTCAATAAGGACCATTAACACACATCAATAAGGGCCATTGACACCGTGTTGACGCGTGTCAACAAGGGTGGTTGACGCGTGTCAATGGCCTTTATTGACATGTGTCAACACGACATCAATGGTCCTTGTTGATGCACGTCAATGATGCGTCAGTGTCAAAAAATTTGTAGTCTCTCTGGCTCAAAAAACTTGGTGAAAATTTGGTTCTAGAAAACTGTCAAATTCACCTTTCGTTGAAACCGGTTTTGGGGATATTTGCCAGGTATTTTCCACCTCCAATTTTCTATAGGTGTCTTAAAATGAACCCTGTTAGAAAGGTATGTAGTCAAACTTATCATTACCAAAGGACAAGTTACCAAATTTGAGTGTCTACATTTTCCCCCATTTTAAGTGTGTAATTGAAAATTGCATTATTAAAGGAAAAACATACCTAAGTGTGTACAAAAAAAAATTCTTCACTCAATAGTTATCTTCTGATGTATTGGTGTTGCCACACTCAATGTTGAAACCTAATACACAAGGTGTAGTCAATGTCTTTGATAGAAACTAAACATTAACTCAAACCATAAATAATACTTGTAGATTTTGTAAAATTAAACTTATACAAAGTAAAGTAAAGGATATGCAAAACATGGAAGGAATATTCATGTTTGTTCTAAGGAAGGAGGATCTCCCATTTTTTTCATACTTTGGAGACTTGGAGTTGTTTTTGAAGTGTTGTAGGATTAGGGGTGATCATTCTTGAATTATGCTAAAAAAGAAACTAGAATTTTGACTGCATGCAATCCAACATCAAAGAGGAGAGAGAGAGGAACCAAAGTACCCCATTAAGAGATAATAGTGTCTTAGAATCTTTAGTAACCATGATATCTTCCCCTAAAAATTTAAAAGTAGGTAGGAAGAAATACCTATGAATAGCTTATCCACTTTCATACCTTCTATAACCCAACATGCCACACCCCTACAGATGGATCTAGGCCAAAATTTTCTTATAAACCACACATTTAAAAATGAATGGATGCATCATACCCCCACTATGTGTTATATATTTTAGACTGAGTATATAAATTCTAAAATAATGTAGAGGAGAAGAAGGCACATGCCTCCAAACCTTGTTCTTGTAACTTTATATGATTAGTGTAATAGGTAAGAGATGAAGTACTCATGCCCCATGTATAATTATTTGAACTATAGTATCCATGTATGAATTTGCATCATAAGTCTGAAAATAGTTTTACGAGTTTGAGACTATTGAAAAATTCTAAGAATCTATCTCTAGGTTGGAAATACACAATAGGGTCGAAATCATATTATGGTCTAGACTTGAAGTGTAAGATTTTTACCATTGTATATTTTTACCACTTTTTGGTATATATACCTATTTATAATGATTTTTACCATATAATAACCTATTCATGTTTTCTATAGTATGTTTTTAATGGCTATATATGTAGAATACATCTTGATGAACATCACCTCTTTTGAGGTGCTTGTGATAAATCATTTGAGCACATGGCTCAAAAATAAAATATTTGTACCCCATGTTGGATAAGTTTTATAATTTTGGTTGGAACACGTAGAAATCTATAATGGTGACCACCATTAGGAACCTTTTCCTATAAAAGGGGTTACACATGGTGGAGACCATGGCATATAAATAAGTGAACATATTGTTATCACAAAATTACAACACCCCTGATTGCTTGTGATTTGTGTGTGAGGAAATTAGTGTAACTTGCATAACATGGGATTATCTTGTAGTGTGGGAGCCTTGCAAGTAGAATAATCCTTTGGAGAAATCCAAATTCTTCTCCTAACCTAGTGCCAACTTCTCCAAAGTACAGAGAATGGAAAACTAAACTAATCCTACCCTAATGATTTCTAAGGAGACAAGGATAGAAGAATGCATAAAAGGTAAATCTACTCTAAGGGAAGGTGATGCACCAAGAAAGGGTGAGGTAATCTAAGTGAGTGAAAAATAAGGGAGAAAACAAGGTAAGAGAGGGGTGGAGGCACCACAGTCTAAGACAATATTTAATTCCCTATATTCATAAAGCACAACAAATTAAAATGTCCTACAAAGAGATATAAACATGCACAATATACCTACAAACATAATGGAAGGCAAAAGATGCAATACAACTTGAATTAGGGAAATAAAATCCACAAAATACCAATTTTATTTCTTAAAAACATGCACAATCCATTACAATATAATCACAAGGAAAAATCCTTTACAATAAGCCCAAATTCAAGGCCTTTAGCTCACAATAGCTCTGGAACAATTTTGACAGAGTTCCTTTGCATTACAGAAAGTCTCTCCTCAAAATGAGGTGGATTTTACAATATATAGGCAATTTGGGTCACCAATCAGCAGGATGCATTAAAGAGGTATGGGGAGCCATATGATTTGGTACTTTTCTTACACGGATTGTCATGGACACCATACCACATTAAATATGGTTGTTGAGTTGTCATTCATCCACCTACCTTCACCTGGCTTGTGTACTTGTCCATCCTGTGGGTCGTCCAACCATGTGGGGTTAGACATCATCCATCCTCATTGGGCCGTATAACCTCCTTTGAGAAAAATTCCTGGCATGCGAGCTCTTTTGTATATCCAGGTTGGATGACTGTCTAACCATGATCTATACAATTTGTGAGTAGGTCGTCATCTAACCTCTTTGCCATCCAAACCTAGGAATGTTGGATGACGTCTAACTTGTATGACCATAGATTCTTCTGGTTTCCAACTAACCTGGGAGTCTCCATACTCACACCATGGGCCGTCAAACCTAAGAGGTTGGACAATTGTCTATCTCTAAATCCTATAGCCTTGATGGGGTTAGATGACCATCCAACCCTACGTACCATACAATGTACCACCCAACCATTCCAATCATCGTTCACCCATCTAACCTCTTGGATGACTGTCACATAACTTGGGGAGGTTAAATGACATATAAACCAGTGACGTCCAACCCAAGGGGGATTGGATGTTATCTATCTTATCTTCATACATCACTAATCCGTCCAACCATGAGCTTGTCACTGCGTTACCTTAATAGTCATTCGACCTACCCAGTCCACCCACTCGTCCAACCAACCTGGCTAACTAACCTAGGTGACCAACCTCCTTTCATATACAACATAGCCAACCAACCCCTGTTCCAACAAGCCATCCATCCATCTCGAGCATCCAACCTAGGTTTCCAACCTAGGCATCCAACCTAGGCGTGAAACCTAAGCGTCCAACCTAGTGAAATTTTCCTCAAACTTAGCCAATTTTACAATAATCCTAGTTTCAACTCCACTATTCACCATAGCTCTCTATGATTTAAGACTAATTTGGCTAAGCCAAAACATGAGATACCTTGACAATTGCAAAGCATTTCATTTTTTCCATTAACTGCCAATGCTCTAACCTGTTAAGTTGTCCATTTTGCAAGGGGTGCAAAAAATGGATAACAATTGGTGACTTGCAAGATGATCTGCCTGCTAGATTCTGAAAGACCAGTGACCCTCGAGTATCCATTGGGTATGGAGTAAAATTGATTTCTGAAACTATTCTTCCACTTGAGGATTTATCCTTTAAGCTTTTAAAGCACTACTGGGGCTTTTCATTCCAAAATAAATCTTGGGTTGAGGACTGGTTGTTTCTTCACCAAAATTTTCCTAAAACTGGAAAGTGTAAGAGCAACAAAGGCACAACTATGTACAAAGATACAAATTCATACACATCCCAAATGGAACATGTAGAGAGTGCACAATAACTTATTAAAAATCAAACCTAAACTAAAACAATGCAATGTGCTAAAAGCACTTGGAGGAATTACAAAAATCTAAACTAATATGTACAAGAGGATATTCCACTCAATAAATATACTTGAGATAGATTCCATTGACTGTAATCTGTAAGTTCTTCTCCATCCAACTTGGATAGCTGGAAAGCATTTTATTTTTACATTTTGTGACCATGTAGGGTCCACTCCATATAGCATCAAACTTGGAGTGTCTTCCCAATTTTTTCCCTATTCTGCATCCCATTTTAGGACCAAAGTATCCCTCTTGGAAGTCTCTAGATTTTTCCTTCTTATCAAATTTCACCTTAATTTTGGCCTGATCCTTCTCCATTACTTTCATGAGCTTGATTTATGAGCTCCTCAAGCTCCATAAGCTCTGCATACCTTACTTCCATGGGCTCAAATTCTGATAGTTCTAGTTGCTTCAGCAGTTCCAATGCGGGAAACTTGAGGGATATAGGTAGCCTTACCTCCCTTCCATAGAATAACATGTAAGGAGAGTTCCTTGTTGACCTCTTGGGATTAATCCTATCAGCCCACAAGGTTGATTTCAACTTGGTGTGCCAAGTCCTCTGATTCTAATCTAGATTCCTCCTTATAATTCTCAATATATTTTTATTGGTGGACTCAACTTTCCCATTACCCTGAGGGTAATAATTTGGATGAGGTGCTAAGATATATTCCATTTCTAACATCCCATTTGTGATCTTGGCACCTAGGAATTCTAAAGCATTATCTGATATAATTGTGGTCGGTACTCATTGAATCTTGTTGTTATCCCTTCATAAAAATCCAGTATGTTGGCTTCATTTGCTTCTTTGACGTAACTGCCTCCATCCACTTGGTGAAATAATATGTGGCTATGAGGATCCACTTGTGGCCCAAGCTAGAATTTGGATTAATCACCCTAATGAAATCCATCCCCCATTGCATGAATGGTTCATTTACAGAAATGGGGTGGAGTGGAAGGGATGTCTAACCTCTCTTTTCCTGTGAAGAAGGCACACTTTTTACACTTCCTAATCCATGCATAACAATCATTAAAAAGGTTAGGCCAATAATATCATGCCTTCATAATTCTAAGAGTTTCACCCTTGGGGAAAAATGGCCACCTATTTCTCCATCATGGAACTCATGTAGCACCTTCTCTATCTGATCTATCTTGATGCACCTTAGGAGGACACCATTGACATCTTTCTTGAACAAGATACCATCAACCAATGCAAAGGGAATACAATGAAACCTGAAATACCTTCTTTTGGCCTTGCTCATCACTTGAGGAAATTGACCTGTTTGAAGGAAATGGACTATATCCCGAGTCCAACAAGGATCAGGTGAAGCATCGGTTGATTTCTCTTGATCATCTTGTAACACCAAAACAAACATCTTCTCTACCAGCTGACTCATCATGTGTCCTGAAGCTAACTATTCACATAGTCCCTTTCCCCTGACCAGCTTGGTCACCTTAATATCAATGTCATATTCCATGACCTTGGTTACCCAACCAACTCTTTTTTCATTGAGGTCCTTGTTTAAAAGAAATTATTTTATACCAGCATGTGTGACTAGTAGATGAATTCCTATTATTTGACACTAAATGCCTGAATTTCTTCAAAATTCTAATCACAGTACAAGGACATGTTTCTCAATGAATGAATATCTTACCTCATAGTCCACAAGGCCTTGGTTGAAGAATGTAATAGGTTGTTCTAGTCCTTTTTTATTCTGTTGCACCAAGATTGCGGAGATGGTTTCGAACCACTGAAGGCATAGAGAAAGAGTATTTGGAGAAGTTTAGATTAATGAGGGTTAGAGCTTGAGATATGGCATACTTAATAGCTTTGAAACTCCCTTTTCCTTCTGTTGTCCATTTGAATGCCAAATTATTTTTTCAGCATCATCGTTAATGGATTTACAAGAGCAGAAAAAATCTGGCCCAAACCTTCGTACAAAGTTAATCCTCCCCAAGAAGCTTTGGAGAGCCTTCTTATGGCTTGGAAATGGTAGAGCAACGGATGGCTTCTACCCTCTCTAGATCAATTGTTCAATCCTTCTTTAGACATGATGTGGCCTAGGAGATTTCCTTCATGTGCCAAGAATATGCACTTTTTGGGATTCAAAGACACCCTAAATCTCCTACACCTTTGGAATACCTGCCTGAGGTGAAAGAGGTGGCTTTCTGCATTCTTGGAAAACACAGTGATGTCATCAAGATAGACAAGCACTATTTTTTTCAAAATCCCCTTGAATGCCATATCCATAGCCCTCTGAAATGTGGCTCTAGCATTTGACAACCCAAATGGACATTTTCTTATAGGCATAAGTGCCCCATTTTGTGGTGAAGGTCCATTTTAAATTGATCTTCCTCTTTCACCATGACTTGATTGTAGCTTGAATATCCATCCAAGAGGGAGAATATTTCTAAACTAGCCACTACCTGCAATATCTTCTCCATGGAAGGAAGTGGGTAGTGGTCTTTGAGGGAGGCCCTATTTAAATCTAAAAATCCATGCACAACCTGATTTCCCCATTCCTTTTTCCTGACCAACACCAGATTCACTACCCAACTTGAGTGCTTGATCAGGAAAATGATGCTCACCTCAATGAGCTTGTTGAATCTCCTTCTTCATGAGAGGATCAATATGGGGATTGACTGGAATTTGCTTTTTCCTGACATGGGTTTAGCTCCTTGGATCCAGTTCAATTGTGTGTTGTGCCAACTTAGGATTAAATCCCTTCAAATCCTCATATCTCCAAGACAAATACATCCGGAACTCTTGGCAAAGCTGTATGAATTCAGATTTTTCTTGATCCATGCTCACCTTGCCAATTTGGAGCATTTTACCTTCTCTAACCAAAATGGGCTCTGAATCTTCCCTTTTTACCTGAATGTTGGCCTTATCTTTTCAGAATTGATCATTTAGGTTGAATATTGACTCTAGAGTCACTAAACCCTTTGGTAATTTGTTTTTTGCAGTTGCACCACTTGATCCCCATACTACTACTTTAATTTCTCCTGATTTTTAGCTAAGAACTTAGCCTCCTCTTGTAAAAAATTAATGATCTGTTGATCATTCTCAAACACTTGCCAGCTTGTGTTATTTTCTATGGTACAACTGGCCTCACAATTACATGAATATGTGGCTACGTTATGTCTCTCTTGATATTATCCACCACATCAAATGTTGCTCCAATTTCTACAAGCCTATCTGCAACCTCATTCTTCTTCCTTGGTATGGCCTGAATATTGAATGCTTCAAGGTCTTCAATTTGATCCCATACTCGATGCTTGTAGGCTTTGAGAAGATCATTCTTAACAACATGTTGTCCTCTAACCTGGTTGACAATTAACTCACTATCCCCAAAAACTTGCAAGTTTTTTATACCCCTTTTCCTTACCCAATGAAATCCATGGATCAAAGCCTCATATTGAGCTGTATTGTTTCAACATGAAAAATAAAAACAAAAAGTTGAGTAGTATTCATACCTTGTGGTGAAAAAAGCATTGCACCTCCTCCATCACCCTGCTTGCTCCTTGAACATCAAAGAACAACTACCACACTTCATTAACATCCTTATTTTCTAGATTTGTGAGGCTGGGGGTGGGTAGGTTCTCCTCATGTAGACAATAAATGCCTAAAATAACTTCTTCCATCTCCTATATGGATCATAGCCATGCCTTTTGTGAGCCACTCATCAAGTTTCATATTAGGAATAGTCCCAACCTTGGTGTCTGGTTCATAGGAATCTATGTGACAATCCTCCTATTCAAATACTACACAATTAGCATTTATTGGGCTTGGCACATGGGGCTCAATGTGAAAGTGTGTAATTCGATGTGACTGATACTGACCTTAGCTCCATACCTTGTCCTAAATAACATGTGGGACCAATTCATGCTGATAAGTACCCTACTAATCTTGGTTGAAATCCCTTGAAAGGAAAAAAGAAAATAGCAGTGGTAAGTGAATCACTGATACATCTTGTAAAAATGTGACATTTGGGCAAACATGGAGCATAAGTTCTCAGTTCCTTGATCACTCAGAACTATCCCTACCACTGTCCCGTCCAATTCAACACTACTCCCCTTAATATTGGCTCATATTTCAAGATCAATTTATCTATGATTTCTTTCGCATTACTGAGTTGCTGTTGCCCCTAAGTCGATCATGCAATTCTTGCAGCTAGTTTATCTACAATAATAAATGAGACATAGAATGGTGGAGGATTCACATTGTTACCTAGAATGACCTTATCCTTGTTTTGCGAAATGTTAGTATGAACCCTCTCCTAATTTTTGCATGGCTCATTAGAAGGAGGACCAATTTTCCATAGTGTTCTTGCAATAAATCTCACTTCCTTGGAATTGCTATTGATTCCCACATGGAAATGTTGACATTGGTCTTCTTCATCTGATTGATGATATTGAAAGGCTTGAGATGGGTTTTAGGGTTTTGTTTTCCCCTTTCTTGGTATGACCTTTTTTGGCGTTTGGAAGCTTGAACAAGAGGTCTATTAAGCTGATATGGAGGCACTATTTCTTGAGCATTGGGGCTGGTACTATTCAGCAACTGTCTTAGGCTACCTTTTGATATCACTAACTCATTTCCCAAATTTGGCATTTAACTTCATGACTTCTTGGAGTTCCTTGGAAGTAGTAGAAGAAGTAGAGGAATCCTCTATTTCTCTTATTTCTAGGAGCTGGAATGGGGGCTATTTTAGGTGCTTAACTAGTAGAGGGGTTTCCCAATTTGGATATAGGGGCATAAGTGTCCTAGGTGCTATTTTACCAGTTTTGGATTAAACAATTCTCAGCTCTAATAGCCATGGAATAAGCCATCTGGTAAGGTTATCCCTCTCATATATTGTATCATAGTAGATATATCAATAATTTAAAGTTTTAAGGAAATAGAGAAATGCACCTTCATACTCTTGCCTTACGAGAATCAGAGATCCGGTCCCACATAAGTTGAAATCGAAAAATTAAAGTCTGTCCATTAGTTCATTGGTATGCCCTAAAATTGATCATAGTCAATTTGAGATTGCTCCAATAGGGAAAAATTATCTCCTCTTTCTCCAAACTAGTTGTATTAGAGTTATGGATATTTTATTCAATTTGTAATGGACCCCACTATTAAGCTCCTAAACCATTGCAAGGCCTTTCCTTTAAAAGAGGAAACCAACAATTTTATTTGCAACATCCACTTCATTGATCTCATGAATGGTACATATATTCTTGGAAGTACTAGCAATGTATCTTGAATATGGTTAGCAGGAGTCATGTAGTTCTTCCCCGTGAAGTAGGGAATATTTTTTAATGTTGCAACCGGAATAGGGTTTTGGGCATTGAGGGAAAGTGGACTACTGCCCATGAAGTTGACATAAGGATTTGGTGGTCCCTGTGGTGGTGGTGGTAAGGTGATATCACCATCCTGATTGGCCTAAGGATACCTATTTGATTGAAGGAAATGGGTAAACCAGGTGGAGGTGTCAGACAAGGTCCTATTTGGTGGAGATGGAGACCTTTGAACTCTCTTCCTCTCCTTCCTCTAGCCTGGTGATAACTTCAAGTATTCAAAGAAACCTTCCTCTCTTTCTTTGGACTGGGTTTGGATCCTTCTCATGTACTTGGGCCACTAGTACTGCTGAAACCAATGAGTCCTGGCCCTGGGAGTCACCAGATGTGTTGCTACGAAGCCTCCAAAGGATGAAAAATTCACCAAGATGCACATCCAATCTTGATAAACCTGGAAAAATTGACTTTTGGTCCCACTGGGCATGCAAAAACTATTATCACAAAATTACAACACCCCTGATTGCTTGTGATTTGTGTGTGAGGAAATCAGTGTAACCTATATAACATGGGATTATCCTGTACACTGTGGGAATTACAAGTAGGATAATCCTCTAGAGAAATTCGGCTTCTTCTCCTAACCTAGTGCCAACTTCTCCAAAGTGCAAAGAATGGAAAACTAAACTAATCCTACCCTAATGCTTTCCAAGGAGACAAGGATAGAAGAATGCATAAAATTAAACTACTCTAAGGGAAGGTGATGCACCAAGAAAGGGTGAGGAAATCTAAGTGAGTGAAAAATAGGGAGAAAACAAGGTAAGAGAGGGCAGGTGGAGGCGCCACAAGTCTAAGACAATATTTAATTCCCTATATTCATAAAGCACAACAAATTAAAAGGTCCTACAAAGAGATATAAACATGCACAATATACCTGTAAACATAATGGAAGAAAAAATATGCAATATAAACTCAAATTAGGGAAATAAAAGCCACAAAATACCAATTTTATTGCTCAGAAACATGCACAATCCATTACAATATAGGCACAAGGAAAAATCCTTTACAATAAGCCCAAATTCAAGGCCTTTAGCTCACAATAGCTCTGGAACAATTTTGACAGAGTTCCTTTGCTTTACAAAAAGTCTCCCCTCAAAATGAGGTGTATTTTACAATATATAGGCAATTTAGGTCACTAACAACAGGATGCATTAAAGAGGTATGGGAGCCATATGATTTGGTACTTTTCTTGCATGGGAAGTAATGGGCACCATACCTGCATTAAATATGGTTTTTGAGTTGTCATTCATCCACCTACCTTTGCCTAGTCTTGGTACTCATCCATCCATATGCAGGTCACCCAACCATGTGGGGTTGGATGTCATTAACCATCTATACAAAATTGAGTGTCCATAAAACCTCCTTTGAGAAAACTACCTAGCCTGTGAGATCTTCTGTATATCCAGGTTGGACGGTTGTCTAACCATGATTCCTACAATTTGTGAGTAGCCATCTAACCTCATATGTCCACCCAACCTGGGAAGGTTGGACATCATCAAAATTCATGACCGTACATGCTTCTAGGTATCGACCAACCTAGGTTGTCACCATCTTCACACCATGGGCCATTCAACCAAGAGGTTGGATGACCATCTATCTCTAAACCATACATCTAATGTGGTTAGATGGTCATCCAACCCTACGTCATACAATGTGCCACCCGACCATCCTAATGGGCAGTCTAGCCTCTTCACTGCCCAACCTGGGGAAGTTGGGTAGGGTCTAACCCTATGACGTCCAACCCAAGGGGGGTTGGATGATGTTCATCTTGTTCGTATGCCATTGACCTGTCCAACCATGAGTTTGTCACTGTGCTGCCTTAACAGTTGGCCAACCAACCCAGTTGACCCACCCATCTAATCAACTTGGTCAAACAACCTCCTTCCATACATAACATTGTCGACCAACCCATGTGCCAAAAATCCAACTATCCATCCATCTCGATTGTCCAACATGAGTGTCCAACCTAGACATCCAACCTAGTGAAATTTTCCTCAAACTTAGCTAATTTTACAATAATCTTGGTTGCTAACTCCACCATTCGCTGCGATAAGCTATCTCGGTCGAGCCAAAACACAAGCTACCCTTAAGATTGCAAATCATTTCATTTTTTTCCATCAACTGCCAATGCTCTGACCTGCTGAGTTGTTTATTTTGCAGGGGGTGTGAAAAATGGATAACACATACAATATATAATAAGAAAGAGTAGCAATACTAAACATGTATAGAAATGAATTCCTAGACAATCAAGATGACTTAAGCAATAACATAGAGAATAGTCACACCAAGGCATAGAGCCACAGACATGGGATACCCATGGTGTCACAAGAAAAATGAAATGGAAGGAACTTCAAGCCACATACAAAGAATAAAAGACATATATGTAAGATAGGCATATAGCCATAGACATGGGGCACCTAAGGTGTCACAAGAAAATCAAGGAACTTAAGCCACATATAGAGAAAAAAAATACGTTCTCAAGTAATCAAGTAATAAAGTAATCAAGCAAGAAAGAAGTCAAGTAAGCAAGTAGTTCACATAAGAAAGTAATGAATTCAATGTCATAAACAAGTATAGCAAACAATGATATTGAAAACATATACAACAAGATATGCCAACATTGCACAAGACACATGTGTTAGCCCTGTTAGCTTAAAATATAACATATACATAATATATGTGATCAAGTGTAACGAGGAAATGCAAAGTAATTGTAATGAAATAAAATCCCCTATATAGTATAGTAGATGCCCTTAAATATTGGTGTCAGTGGTAAGGGACTAGGATGGCATGTATTATCATGTATCAATGTGTATGTCCTACATCAAGCTCGATATACTTTTTGAATGCATGTGTCTAAGGAGAATAGACAAAAACATGTCATCCATTAAACCCATATTAAAAACAACATGTGTAAAGTAACAATCTATCCAACCAAATCATGAACAAGACATGGTTTTATATTTTTTACGAATACGTGAATGTTTTTGTATTATATGATTATTTGAAAAAAAAAAATCGTATTGAAAAAGCTATGTACATGGGAGGGGTTACTACAAGAGCATTAAAACTAGTAGAATTGGTATGTGTACCAGATTTTTGATTGAAATTTTTTATTAGAATATTGTATCTCATGAAATTACATTTGATTGGTAGTGATTTTTATTTGTTCATGGCACTCATTTTAATTGAATTGATTTGATATTATTGTTGACTTACACATAACATGTACTGAGTATGGATAACATAAAAAAAATTGAGTAAAAATATTGGAAGCATCACCCTCACCATAGTACATAGGAGCATGTATATTGTGAGGAAACCTATTCTTAAGAAATAAGGATGATATATCCTCATATTCCCCCAGGTATTTGAGAAGGGATTCTCCACTAGTGAATTTAACAAATGATTGAATATTAGGTGGTTGGTGATAGAACCGCTAGAAATAGTATGTCAAGAGCAAAACTAAATCAATATCTCATATGTAAATTTGGATGCCTAATGTTTTTTCTTTCATGGAATTTTTAGAATATTGACAAATTTTTTACCATAGAATCTCACCAAGAGGATGATGAGGTAAAATCACTTGGATTCTATATTTGATTATTTATGAAGCTTTATACTCAGTAGAAAGACGTTGAGATATATAATAATCATTTACATTTGCATTGGGAGAAATATATTTGAGGGAAGAAGGATTATCATAAGTATCATCCCCACTCATTAAGAAAATCATTTGTGCATTCAAAAATATTATCATCAAAAGATGATTCATCTTGTTGCTTTGAATTCACTAGGAATCATAAAGTAGGGATATCTAGAAAATTCATTGTTGTGTCGCCCCCATATTGTACTTGTGCATGCTCTAAGTGCCTTAAAACCATAGACAAGTTCCCATATTACATTTGTATTGTTTCCTTGGCACTTTTTGCTTTTCCTTGTTTTATTGATTCCTTTGTAATTTGCATAATAGTATGATGTGATTCTTACACTAAGATTGACTCTTCCAAAATATGTATTTGCTTTCATATCTTCTTTGTGATTAGATGGCTCTTGCATGTTAGATGAAGCTATATCATCATTTAGTATTGCATTACACTTGTCTGATCCATTTGTTCTTTAGGTAACAATTTAGACTGAGGGAATTAATGTGATTAAATAAGAGGTCTATAAGAATATTGTGTATTGAAGGAAATAATACCCATATTCTCAACTTGGTGTATCTTCAAGTATAAAGCATAATAGTCATTGTCACAATGTCCATTAATGTGATGATAATTGCAAAATGGTTTTCCTTTGATCTTTTCAAGTCTATAGAGGGTATAATAATAATTGGATAGCAAAATTGATTAATCATTTATTGATTTATTCATATAAAATATCATGTTGTTGATCATTCTTGTCAAACCAAAGAGTGTTTTCTAATGTGGGTGACCTAGTATTCGAGATTTATTTCTTGGAACGTTATAAATTGTTTCCTTGTGTAGAAATTTCACTTCACTTGAATGAGAATAAGTATCATATATATTGTTTGTGTCACATTATTTTCATTTAGCCTCATATGTAGAGTGATCATGATGTGTACATACATAATTGAAATGGGCATGTTGGAAATTCTATAAATGCACGTTATCCCATCCTAGATATATTTGATCGTGGTACTTATTGCTGAAAATTGTACTTGAAAATAGTGTTGTAATGCTGGAATAGACTTTAGAATAGCCTTATGAAGTATTTCGGTGGTGATGTATTGAGAAAGGCCTCTCTCTCTCTCTCTCTCTATATATATTACAATCATAGAGAAGGGATCCAAAAATTGAATGCTTGTAGAGAGATAATAGTAATCCCAAAGTGAGTAACAAAGGTAAGCCCAAAAGTTTTTTTAAGAAAAAAGTGACATTCGTCAAATTAATAACAAGACCATTTATAAAAATAGGAGATGAATTTTACAAAACAAAGAGAGGTATTTTAGGAATTAAATGTTGTGAACAAAAACGTCCCAGGTATTTTCAAATAAGTGTACATTTTTCAAATTATGCCCCTTCTTGCTAAAAAATAGAAATTTTAGGACTTCAAAAAGATTGTGATAGGATATTATTAAAAAGAGTTTATATTTTTCTGATTATACCCTTATTACTAAACATACTAATTTTAAGTTTCTAAATTAATTATGCTAAACAAAAAGAGGCCTTCGTTTAGTTTATTAAATAAATAAAAATATCCAAGGAATTTTAATTTAAATTTCTTATGATTGTGTTATGTTCTTGAAATGTGATTTGACCAACAGGTAAACCCTAGAAAAAGGTCCAAACAGGAAAGACCAAACATGATACTCTAGGGGAAATTTTCAAAAACATAGATAAGGCATGTAATATGATGGGAATAAAAATTAAGACTATGATTTGACATATAGGTATGGTAAATATGAGACCAAAGAGGAAGGAGAAAGGGTATGGAAACTGAGGGGTTGAACTAAGTGACAGATTCAATCAAGAGTCAGGGTTCACTAAATCTTTACACCCTGCAAATAGATGATGTGTAAATAAGATGTACAAAATTATATATACGATGTAAGAGTCCGTATTATAGGAGGTTATTATAAATTAGTTATATTTACAATTAACCATGCATAAGTAATAATAACACATTAATACTTTCAAAAATGATCAGCAGATAAAATGATATCTAAAATGCACAAGACGGGATGAATACTTACTTGCAAAATAGTATAATATAAGGATATCTAGATTGTGTAGATTGGGAAAAAATAGATTGATATAATACAAAAGATGCTTCATATTTATGATAATGTAACTAGAAAAAGTTTTCTGGTGCATGACCTTATAAGTTTTGTATACGACCTTTCCCTTCTTCTATTATGATTCTGAACTTGTACTGTACGACCTTGGACCTTCTTAAAATGAGGCTCTGAAAATTTATTGTCCCACTTCACTTTATATAGAAATATGATTAATTGTATGTCACTCTTATTCATAGGAATTCAGACATAACTTGTAATGACCTACAACAAGTGCGAAAACCTTAGATATATGTAATACCCTTCATAAAAGAATTATATAAACAAAATGAGAAATTAATGTGTGGTGAGGACCTCGACTACAATTGAAGTATTCAATCTCCTACCAAACCAATCCAAGTGTTGCACTACATGCCCTTCAGTAGGATCAAACATCATATAGTTCTCCTAGGTGTATGTACACGTGTGAATGTGATCTAAGTCAACCCCCTATGAGTGACCTCATGTATCTTGACACAAAGATAACCATGGGATAACTAGAGAGTAGATAATTTACACAATGCAGTAGTAGTGTGATATAGTGTGCTTCAGTTGCTAGACCAAACCCTTTTGTCCCTTGAAGACCTTTGAAAATTCTTGGAGTGACTTTGCTCTTTCTAAGACATGGCTCTAGGAAATTTGCATGCTTGAAAATGGAGGAAGCTAGTTATTAGAGTGAAAATACCCCCTATTTTTTCCACATACCTTACCCATTTTTCAATTACAATTTTATTTGCCCCTTTGTATTTCTACCCTAATATTTTACACAGAAAACATATCATATTTCTCACTCAAATTTTTTTAATATGTGTTTCCTCTCGAAACATAGTTTGAAGCCATTGAAGACCTATTACAAATCACCTTATAAATGTTAAGCTTTAATCATTTATCAATAGTTATTCGAATAATTAAGATGGTGAATTAATATCACTTGCGTTGAAAAACATACTCAATCCTAGTTTTCTACCATCTTATTATTTCTTGGTTAAGAATCTCTTATTTGATATTTCTTTATTAAAAAAGAGATTATAATTTAACTTTATGAACACACTCCTTTTGCAATTTGAAGGCATTTACTTTTAAAAACTAGGGTTCAAATTTTTTAGTTTTATATTAAAATTAAACTTCCCTTTCCTTTGGCCCACCTCTCTAACCTACCCCTAATACCTGATTCAAAATATTACATAATCAAAACCCTTCACCCCATCATGTCTACCGGTATAATTGACTTTAATTATTAATTTTAATTACCTCAATATGAACCCATGTGCTAGGATATTGCCTATCTAATGAAACCCCTGTGTTCAAACCTATAGTAGTGGTTGTTCTAAATGATGTGCAACTAATTTAGGAAGATCTAGGAGAGCCTTAATTACTTTTGGATTGATACTTGCAATAAGATCTTATTAAAGTGTCACGTGAGTAATAAAGTGATATTTACTTTCTTATATATCCTTTCATTGGTGAAATATTATGATAAAACCAACCCTAGGAAGTTGAAATAATGCACTTAAGATATTCAAATTGAAAGTAGAGTCAGAAGATAAAGGAGGCAGAACTAGACACGGGTCAATTAGGACTGTAGTCCACTCTAGCCCAAACTATATGGTTTTTACCAAACAATTTATAATGTAAAATGAAATGTTCTGGAATAACACATAGGGATGATTTACTACTTTGATTGAGAAATAATTCCTGAATGAATGAATGACATAGTAGGGTGTAGAAATGAGAAAGTCAAGAAAGAGATAGAGAGATGTGTTGATTGGAATTAAAATGTAAGCTTTATCTTAGCGAGGGAACATAGCCAAAATTTGTCATTGTCAAAGGATAAGTTACCAAATTTGAGTTTCTACAATTCAATTTTGCAGTCAATATGTTCTATAAAGAGAAAAACAATGTGATAGGAAAAGACGTGCTACATTATCTGAGTTTAATACATTATACAACAAATTATCAATCAAGAAACATAAAAGAAAGGAGTTCATGTTTAGAAATTCTTTCCTTTATGTGGAAACTATTAGCACATCGATCCCCCTCCTTAGTTTATAGCACCTCGTGAGAGATGGTTTTGGGTGGATCAAATAAGGAATAGGTTGAAGGCCTAAATAAACCAAAAATGAGACTTTGAAGACTAAGATAGACATTATCAATGAAAATCTTATTCTTAATGCTCCTAATAAACCGATTCTCGAATGATGACCTCCAAATATAAGCTCTACTAGACCCTAAGACCTCTTAACCTTTAAGGAAATATTTGTGAGAAAAATTAAAGTGGATTATTTGATTATATATTTTGAGAAATGACAGTAACGACATTTATAAATATAAGAATATAATCTAAAATCAAAACTCAACTTAGCAGATGACATCAACCATGGTTGATGTAGTTAGCTAAAAAGAGATGTCTACTAGATAACGTCAACCATGGTAAATGATGTTGGCCACAAACAGCCTATAAAAGGTTGGGTGCAGGAAAGACGAATGGTGGAGCAAGGTACTTGGAATAAGTATAAAGATGCTTTGAAGGCGTTATAGAAAGACAGTATGAAAGTGACATAAGGTGGTAGTATTAGGGATATAAAAAGCTCATAAAGTGGTAGTAAGGCTAAAGCACACTATGGAAAGTGCTATGACAATATCTCAAGAGGTAAACAAAATTTATCCTATCCCTTTTTGAGTGTACCACTTAAGGAAAGCACTCAAGGGAATTAATGCGCCAATAACCTGCAAAGAGAATTTTTAGTAAGTGAAAATTAAGGTGTATAGAGTATGGAAATCATTTGACCAGTTTTGTGCCATATGTAATAGGACCATAGGAGAAAAAGCAAAGGAGGATGGAAAAAATCTAAGGGAAGAGAGAAGTAAGGATAAAAAGGGAAGAATAGAGAAGAAATGGTGTCAAAAAGATAAGACAAGGTAGAAGATGTAAAAAGTTTCAAAATGTGTAAAAGATAAAATTTGAAGGTCAAACAACATAGAACATTTGAAAAACACAACTAACATGCACTAACAAGAATGTAACCATGATCAATAATCAATAATTGCATTAACATTAAAGCAATTAACTAGTCATATACCAAAATTAGGTGTTTATGACATATTTGAAGTGTGATTAAAAATAACTACATTTAAAACATAATTAAATTGGTTTTAGGGTCACCCACTATAACTTTCTCAATTAGTGTGGATATACCATCCAGGCTTACTCAATGTGCATGTTTTAAACATGTATGACAACTATAGTCTTTATAAGCATGTTTGACACATGAATAATGGAAACATGAACTTAAAATTGTAGTCATTATTAAAGTAAAAAATATATATCATGGTTGAAAATAACTTTAGCAAATACTTGAGAAAAATATATACACTTGATAAATTTGTGTAGGGAAGAAGTAAAAATAATCCCACTTGTCATTTCATTCAATTTTCTCTTCAAATTGATTTTTGGCTATTTCAATCCATCACATTAAATGTGAGAAAGTATCTATTGCCTTATATCTCAATTAATTTTTCACTCCAAAGGATGTATGCTTTCTATCGATAATTTGTGACCGGATGTTGATCTTCTATTTTCTCTGACTTTTTATATGTGTGTCAATAGCGCATGTGATAGAAGTTCTATATATTGAGGTAACCATGTAGATTCGGGAATTGAGATGGGATTCATAAGAAGATCTATCATAATATCATGTCTCAAATGAATAAATCCATTATGCTTAAGTTTTTGGATGGTTCATTGTACAACATAGAAACCTTTTCACAATGTATGTGAATGCCATGATAATTGTAATATGGTTTTCTTCAATTTTTTCAATACTGTGAGAGGGATATAAAAAAGATTTAGTAAGTTAGTAACATAGTGATATCACTTAGAGTAGCTATATAAAATGTTATGTTTTTGAGCATTCAGTCAAACTGAAGAGATGCTTTTCAGATGAAGGTTGAATTAGAGTTCGAGATGTATCTTGGATTGGCAAATCGTTCACTGCTATATAGGAATTTCACAGACACTTGATGACCATTATTGCGTACCAATCTTTGTATTGTATTGTTACCTTATCCCTGTGGATGTAGAGTTGATCATGATGCATCAAGACATAAATTGACATGGGTGTGTAATGATTCTTAGACGTGTTTTGCATCCTTAAGGGATTTGATCTAGGTACTCATAACTTTGAATTTTCACTTGGAAGGAATAGTGTTTTCACGCTTGTATAGACTCTAGGATAGCCTGATAAATATGGAATGGCTATGTCATTATGAAGGGCCGCAGATGTGGCAATAGATGAAGGGTTCTTTTACAATTATTATCCTTGAGAAATAATTACACATTGATGTAGCGATGAGAAATAAAAGAAATGAAAAATCACAATAGACAAATATAATTAGGTAACAAAAAAATATAAAAAAATGGATTTCATAGAGAGATAAAATTTCGGAACAACAATCCGATAAGCCCCAACGTGCTTTTTTAGAACGCAAAAATGATCTGTGTCGTCAAATTAAAACAAAACTTCCATTTATGAATAATAGTAGAAAGTGAATCTTAACAAACCCAAAGAGGTATTTTGAACCTAAATATGCGGAACAACCCTCCTATAAAAATTATGCCAAAAAAAATGTTGTAAGTTAATTTATCAAAGTAAAGAAAAAGAAGAAAAAAATCACCAGGGATGTGAAAACTCAATGTTATATTAGTTCGATAGCAATGAAAGTGTATTTGGCCAACTGGAAGCCATGTGGGAAGAGACCTAAAGAGGAGGAACCAACCATGAGATCCTACAAAACAATCTAAAAAAAAAAGCCTAGGCCATGTGAAATTAGGAATAGATCTACTTGCGTGGATACACACTCTCACTTAAAATATTGCTAAATCTGAAAACTGAGAAAAGAGATACACTAGGGAACTCGGTGATAGATTTGATCATGATTGGGTTCACCAAATGTTACATCATATTATATATGTGTGTAAATGTGTATCGTGAAACACAAATAAGGATTAAGGGTCTTTAACAAGAGCGTATTGATGAGTTAAATAATTATCCAGTAAGAATACTAATTAAAACAACAGCATTATATTTTTAACAATTGATAAGGATATAACAGTAACTCAACTCCACGCGAGGAGATGAAAGAACTAGCCTATACAGATTGTGAAGTGAATCAGAGGAAATATGCATGAGCAGCCGGGGACAACATGTGACTGAGATTGAAGACTATTTGTTTTTGAGACTAGAACTGAGAAATTCCCCTAGTGTAGGATATACATATTTGTATCGTATTTCCACCTTCATTATTCTGTCCTCATTGGCATTTTATGGTTTTGTACCTTCTTGCGTGGAGTATAGCTGTAGCCTGTAAGTTTTATGCTATTTGCTAGTCTAGAAGATATGCTTGTCTCCTATTCAGCTCGGTCACACAACCTAGTCGGCACATGTTTGTATGACCTTGCAATAAAATGGCAATCCTCCCATAGGTCCCTCCAATCACCCCTGCTTGTCAAAAGCATTGATAACAAAAAGGATAATCCGGTGGGTGGGTGTGGGTTAGACTACCCTTAGGTGGTCAACCTTGTTAACCAATCCATGCATCTGTTGCATTGAATTCTTGACAGAGTGGGATCAAAATCATTGTGTTATCATTATATGCATGGTAAGTGTTGAATATGATATAAGTTACCCCCCTTGAGTGCCATATGTCTCATTCACATAAATAAAGTGGTGCTCTAAATATTAGAATATGACTATTTACATATATGTGGTGGTTAGTAATGGATTTGTGTGCTTCAACTATATATAACCCTTTTTTTCCCTTGAGACTATTGGCATGCTTGAAGTGGACTGTGCTCTTGCAAAGCAGCATGACTCTAGGGAGTTAGAATGCTTCAGAAACAGATCGCCGAGGAGGACGAGCTGCATTTGTACCTAGTCGTCCTAGTGCTTACACCCTGGGGGGTTTCATATAAGTAGATACAACCATATGGATAAACGGTGAAATATCGCCCACTTTTGCTCTATGTGCCTCCTGTCCCCGTAAAGCATCCTACCTACTCTTGAATTCTAGTTTTTACCTCTAAATATAAATGATAATACCCCATCTGTCATATCATTCGAGTGAAAATACCCCTATTTTCTGCCACTACCTACCATTTTTCAATTACAATTTTTATTTGGACCCTTTGTAGGTTAGAAGACCTAATACTTAAACGCCAGAAACATATTCAAATGTCTAAATCCAAATTTTTTAATATGTGTTCATATCGCAACCCAAGTTTGAAGCCATTTGAAGGACCTACGTACAATCACCTTTAATGTTAAGCGTTATATTATCAATAGTTATTCGAATACATTAAGATGGTGATTAATATCATCGCGTTGTGAAAAAAACCCTACTAATCCTAGTTTTCTAACCATCTAATTATTTATTGGTTAAGACTCTCTTAGTTGATATCTTTTATAAAAAAAGAGATAAATCTAACTTTATGAAAACAACTCCTTTTGCATTGAAGGGCATTTACTTTTAAAAACTAGAGGTGTTCAAATTTTTAGTTTTATCTCAAAAATTAAATTCCCTTTCTTTGACACTACCCCATCTCTAACAGAACACATAATAACTGATTACAACAATATTAATAATAAAACCCTTTCACCCATAATGTCTACGGTATATTGACTAATTATTCATTTTAAATTACCTCCTATGAACCCATGTGCCGTGGCTATTCGCAATATAATGATGAAACCCCTGTGTTCAACTTAGTAGTGAAAACTAGTGGTGTTCCTAAATGCTGTGCCAATATCTAGGCAGATTCTAGGCGCGCCTTTAATTACGTGTTTGGACGACTTACGTGAAATTAGATCGATTAAAGTGTCAACCGTGAGTAATAAGTGATATTTACTTTTTTTATATCCTTTCTTGGTGAACATATTATGATAAAACCAACACTAGGGAAGTGACAAAAATGCACTTAAGATATTCAAATTGCAAAGTGGAGAGATAGAGATAAAGGAGCCAGAACTGACCGGGAATTAGACTGTCGTCCCCTCTAGCACAAAATACAGGCTGTGTACCAAACCAATTTATTAATGAAAATGAAAGTTCTGGCAATAACACATAGGGATTGATATACTACTTTGATTGAGAATTGAATCCTGCATGATCATTAATGACCTAGTAGGGTGTTTTTGTAGAAATGAGAAAGGCAAGAAAGAGATAGAGAGATGTGTTGAATCGGAATTAAAATTGTAAGCTTATCTTTATCCGAAGGGAACATAGCCAAAAGTTGTCATTGTCAAAGGATATAATAAGTTACCAAATGTGAGTTTCTAACAATTTCAAATGTGCAGTCAATAGGTTCTATAAAGACGGAAAACCATGTGATAGAACAGACGTGCTACATTATCTGAGTTTCTACAGTATAACCCAGTATCAATTCAATGGAAAAAATAAAAAGAAAAGGAAGTCCTGTTTAGAAATTCTTTCCTTCTATGTGGAAACAATTAGACACGGATCCCCCTCCTTGTTTCATAGCACCAGAGTGAGAGATGGTATTGGGGGGACTCAAATCAGGAATAGGTTAAGGCCTAATAACAAAATGAGACTTTTTGAAGCCTAAGATAGACATTATCAATGAAAATCTTATCTTAATGCCTCCTAATCAACCAATTCTCGACTGATGACCTCCAAATATAAGCTAACTGGACCCTAAGACCTACTAAACTCTTTAAGGAGGAAAATATTTGTGAGAAAAATTAAAAGTGTATTATTTGATTATAATTTGCGACATGACTAGAGAAACGACATGTATAAATATAAGAATATAATCTAAAATTCAAAATCAACTTAGCAGATGACAGCAAAACCAGGTTGATGTAGGATTAGCTAAAAAGAGATGTTACTAGAGTAACGTCAACCATGGTACACATGATGTTGGCCACAAAACGCCTATAAAGGTTGGGGTGCATGAAGACGAATGGTGAGATGGGCAACAGGTGGTACTGGAATAAGTATAAAGAGCTGTTGAAGGCGTTATAGAAAGCCAGTATTGAACGTGACAAAGGTGTCGTATTAGGGATATACAAGCTCATAACGTGGAGGTAAGCTTAAAGCACAATATGGAAAGTGCTGATTGACAATATCTCAAGAGGTAACAAAAATTTATCCTTATCCCTTTGAGTGGACCACTAAGGAAAAGCACTCTAAGGGACTACTGCGCCCATAACCTGCACCGAGAATTTTAGCATGAAAATTAAGTGTATAGAGTATGGAAATCATTTGCCCAGTGTTGGTGCCTATGTTAATAGGGACATAGGGAGAAAAACAAAGGAGGATGGAAAACATCTAAGGTGAAGATAGCGAAGAAAGATTAAAAAGGGAAGATGAAAGAAAGGAGTGTCAAAAAGATAAGACAAGTAAGAAGGGTTAAAAAGTTTCAAACCTGTGTAACAAGATAAAAGTGGCACGGTCAAACTACATAGAACATGTGAAAAAACACAATCTAACATGCACTAACAGAATGTACCCATGATCAATAATCAACAATTGCCCCATTACATTACCGCAATTACCTAGTCTTACCACAAAATTAGGGGTTTATGACATATTTGAGTGTGATTAAAAAGAAACTACATTAAAACATAATTAAATTGGTTTTAGGGGTCACCACTATAAACTTTCATAGTGTGGATATCCCCTCCAGGCCTACTAACGTGCCTGTTTAAACAGTTATCGAAAAAACTATAGTATTTATAAGGCATGTTTGACACATGAATAATGAAAACATGAACTTAAAATGTAGTTCGTTCTAGTCATTATTCAAGTAAAACATCTTTTATGGTTTGAGAAATAACGTAGCAAAATATGAGAGAAAAATGATACACTGGATAATAAAATTTGTGTAGGGAAGCAAGTAAAAATAAATCCGCTCCCCCTTGTCATTTTCCTTCAATTCTCTTCCAATTGATTTTGGGCTATTTCAACCATTCACAGTAAAGGGGAGAAAGTATCTATTGCGTATATCTCATTAATTCAACCCAATTTCATCTTAGGGTAGTATTCCAAGCCTCAATCATTCATATTTTAGAGATGCGACTATGTCCTCCCATACACACACTTTCCTATTCCTATTTATGTCGCCTTTACGTCTGCTGAATCTAACCCTAAAAATATGAAAGGGAAACAATGTAGAAATATTATTTTTATCATAATCAATTGAAACCACTCTAAAATTCTCTAAAACAAACTAAAATACAACACTTCAAGTCATCCCTCATTTTATTCATGATCACACATTACCCCACACTTGGGTAATATTGTTCTCCTGCAAAACTTATTGAGCGTGATGTAAATTTATCTATTAAATATTAAATATGTATTACTCAACAACATCCCCAAATGATGAAGTCTATTAAAAAAGTGTATCATAATATCCTACAAAATAAAAATAGGTTATATATGAATAAGGAAACGATCTATTTACACTCAACAATATGTTTAGTATCAATACTAAATGCTTTTGGAAAACCTTCTTTCAAAGGTTATCCTCATGTGACATTATTTACAATGTACTACGGTCCTTCTTCATCTTCTTCAACATTCAACCTGTATCATGGTTCAATAAGAAACAAATTACAAGACTTGTGTATCTTCACATATTATATGGTGTTGCAAGCAATTTTCAAACTCAAGATAGGTACTAAGCTATCGAGTACTAAGAGATCATGTTTTCATATATTCAAACTCTCCTAGCAACACAGATTAGTGACTCTAAAAATGAATCTTATCAGTGATCCACACTTGCATGGATAATCTTGACAGTAATCCCATATTAACATTAGCAACAGGTCCAATCAATATAAAACCATTATGATTTCCCACACATTGAGTAAGATATTTGTTATATAGCATAAGATAGCTTGATTTCCATATTTGTAGAGTCCAAAAAGAATTGGGCAAAATTGCAAGAAAGTTTTCTTTTTTTGGAATTATCTTTCAATATACCATATACATTGACACGTAGAATTGTAATAAAAGAAACAACATCACAAGGGTAAGGTTTACTATTGCTTTGTTAATTTATAAAATTATGACCTATTCTAGAACAACTTCTCATTTGGGTTCTCAATATCTATGGATTCCAAAACATTTTGTTGTTCTCGTGATGACAATTCAAAAGAAGGTGGTTGGATAGAGTCATAATATATTGGTTTTGCAAAAGATAACAATAACTCTATTGGTGTTGAACATGATTGTCTACTTTCTGCTACTTTGTTTGGTCTTTGCATAGATGAACTAGAGAATATCAATAGAAGTCCAGGAAAAACAAGTGAGAGTTGTATTTGATATGATATAATCATTACTATTCTAGTTGTATTCATGAGAGAGATGACCCAACACATATATATTCTCCTTGAGGGTAACCCACACAACTCTTCACTCCATAGTTCAACTTCAACTCCTTACTTCAAACTCAAATTCATAGAGGAAAATAAACCCGCTCTCTTACTCTTAATCATTAGTTATTAAGTGAAAGATCTCATTTTTCTCTTACAATTTTTATTTGACATATACTTTCCTTCATGTTAAATTTACTTAAACAGTAATATGATAAATTTTAGTTCCCGTTTAAAAAAAGCCCATCCAATATCTCCAAACCATTCAAACTTTTTCCCACATTTGGACTAAGAATAACTATGGTTTTGTGTAGTATCGGCTTTTTCTTTTTGTTATTTGCAAAATGCTGATCATTTTTTAATTGGTTGTTTTATTTTTAAGTTTATTTATAAAAACTAAGCGGGTCACTAATTCCATCTTAACATAGCACCTTTTTCTCGAAACTATTGGCCATACCTCCAAATCGGCATGGGCCTCCCCAAAATTCCAAAACTAAATTTAAAGGGTAGAAGCCAACAAAAATATATTCGAGAGGGCCAGCTGTTTTTGGGTCATAATTACACTGGATAAAGAATAAAAATATATTCATTCAGAAGGTGACAATAAAGAATAATCAACTGTGTCCACAATTTCAACTATCTGAATTGTTCAGAGGCGTTACCCTGACTGAATAACTGAAATTCTTCTGACCGCTTGGATGGTCGGAAACGTAGAGAATAATAAATTTTAAACGGTTTTTATTCCAATAATTAGAATCATTTCAAAACTAGAATTCTCTATTAAAAAACACAGGAAGCATACATGGGAATTTTTCCCTGTATGAGAATTTCAGACGATAAATAAAAGTATGAGACTTTGTTCGTGTCTCCTAAGCTCAGTTACGTATTAAGTCATAGTATAAGTAAAAACATAGTAAAAATAATCTGCGCCCCATCGAGTTACGTACTCTAAATTGCATTCAGTATGTACCACGATGCAACTACTTATCAGGAGTAGGAAAGAGAAGCACTGTCCTTATAACTAATGCCACACAAATCGCCTGTCAGTAGTCTTATAGGCGAATAAGTAGATGAATAATGGGCAATAGAATGCGCCTGTCAGAATAAGTAGGTTAAAATTTAAGAGATCGGGTATGTAAAGAAGCAAATCTTATTAATAAAATGTAATGTTGGAGACAATAATTTCTCCACATATTAAAAGGGCTATAAAATTTACGACTGATAGGTTCCACATTTTCTTTCATCAGATTCTTCGGCACCACGAGAAGCTCTAACCCAATGTCCGTCTCTTCACAGATGCCATTTTTTACATTGCTACATCAGAATTATACCATTATACGAACTGTATTCCCAAAAGATCTGAACCCTACCAGTTCTCAGACATTCAGACCATGACCCAATTACAAACACAACAATACCAAGGTGATCCAATGGAGATCTTCCTCTTCATCATATGTTATCTCCTCCAAAGATGTAGAGAAGAACCAATTTTGCACCTTGATGGAAGCCACATATTGATTTATCCAAATTCAAGTTAGCCTACTTCCCAAAACTCACACCAAAATGCATTCTATCCTTAACCCCAATAAAGCTGCTACCAAATAGATGGAAGCACATACGCAAATGGTAGAAATGGCATAGAAAATTCTGGCTCAAAAGCTCTGAAAAGGGTCTGTCTAGATTCAGCTCTTGGGTCCCAAGCACTTCGGTTCCTGGATGTGCAGCAGCCAGACGTCTGAGAGATGGCGTGGGGTCCAACAAATGCCCCCTGGAATTCCTTCGGGCTATTTGACCTGACATACTGGACAATTCCCATTAAAAAACAGAAACCACCCTCACCGTGATTCCATGTCCTCTCGACCTGATATTAATGACCAATTCCCATAGAAAGAAAACCACCGGACCCCTCTGAACCCAAATGAGAAACAAAGGAGATTTTCCACACTGTGCAATTCTAAACAAAAGGCGATGTTAGTATTTTGAACTTACCAACAGATAGAGAAGTGCTAGGATTTCAAAGTTCCAAAGATAGGACCAGTTTTTAAAATTTCGGTTTTGGACTAAATTTCCTTTTTCCGTATGACATTTTCGATCTATTATACATCCCTTTAGTTTTAGATCCATACCCCCTTTTCAGGTTTTAATATCTTGATAATGCAGAAAGCTTAGACCCGGAAAGGATATAGTAGAAAGTCACTGTGGTCAGAGAAAATGAAAGAAAACAACTGCGGCGTTTTTGGTGCATACCTGGGAAGATCCTATCGTTCCATCTCTAATTGATGTGGGCAATATGATCCTCTAGTGGGTTGTTGATATTCCTGAGCAAGCATGGAAGAAAGACCCCTCAAGCAAACTTCCCACCGGCTGTAAGTCCACTCATAAACAAACCCAGCATTGCATCGAAAGCCTGCGTTGGTAAACAATGTGACGACTTATAAAAGAAAGAACTGGGCATGGGGGAAAGGAAATGCACATAATCAATTGAGAACCCCGTTCCTCTCTAAGGGAACGCTACAACCAGTAAAAAGGATGGTACCTTTCCTCTATCCACCATGCCACGCCAGATCTAGAGGAAATTATAATAACCCAACGCCATATTGTCAAAGGTGCCTAATCATTAGCATTCCCGCACTTGTGAGTAACTATCCCACTATCCGATATTTCCTCATTCATGTGAAAAGCCAACACATCACGAGTACACCACACCTACCCGTCCTTAGCAAAAAGCAAGAAACATTTAATGTGGGTGCAGTGGAAAGCCCCTACGGCAGAAACAGTGAGGGCTTTCTCAAAGGCTCCAGCCTATGTCAGTGAACCTGGGCGGATTCATACCATCGCACGCCAAACCGTGTAACACTGCACACAAACAGATACGCAATTCAGACACAAGATTCCAAGAGAGGATCCTTGTTGCAGTCATAATCTAGTTACATCATACACATCTTACCTAACAAGGTGGTTACAGAGAGATTCACGAATGTCTGTTCTTTTCATTCCGATGTATAAAAACAGGCTCCGGATTTGTAGAGTTTCATAGATGTAACTGCCATAATTTTTCCATACTAATTGTAGTTTTGAAGGATGGTTAAAAAACACAGAACGCTGACAATTGAGTTCCCGAATATAAGAAGTTCTGAAGTACCTACATTCGGAACCATTCAATGCACTTGAACTGCCATATGATATAATGGTAATTACAACACATAAACCAACATCATTTCATCTATGTAGCAACTTTTAGTACCGCTATCACTTCTGTTTTCTTGGAGTCCCCCTTATAAAATAGCATAGGCCTGCCTACCAACGTGAGAATCGATGCAATGTTCACAATACCTAGAAGTCTATCCCTCTTCGAACTTTCTTTTCTGTTTTTCTATCTGCCCTCTGTTAATACTCGTTTTTTCCTGTTTTTCACTCCCAAACCTCACACCTCGCCCTTGAAATAGCAGCTGTAGCTCAAGAGCCAACGGACTACAGCAGTTACGAGCATTCAGGTAAGGATTGAGAAGAGGGAAGTACAAGGATTTTTTTCAACCCCACCTCTCGACCTCACGAGTACTCCATTGATTGATCCAGAGGTAGTTAAGAATTTCCTTAGACAACTCGTCAGAGGATCCTCCCTTACACTCATTTAAGGACCTCCTATAGATCTTACTTTCCTTGGTGGGGGGCCTCGCAACTCCATATACTCTCACGCACCGCTTTACAAGCTTAATTTTATCTCTACTATTGGCTGGACAAGCTGGGGAGTGTCAAGGGGAGAAAGAAGAGAGCCCATATAACATCCCCATCTTCAATAATAATATTTCAACCTCCCGCTCAGGCCACCCTACTTCTCCCAAATACCATGTCTTATACTTGGTGTGGTATAGATCTCTCCTAACTCAGACCAACCGATCCTCAAATAAAACCTTAGACTAGTGTAGGAGCCCACTGTGATGAAAATTTTTTTATCACCTGATCAATGGTGGATTGTAATCTATTCAGAAACAGTTATTTTAGCAGCACCCCTGAAAGGTTTTAATTTTTGATTCTTTCTGTTTAATCCATTGGAAACAATCAAATTACTCTCAGTCTTTTCTATATAAAGAGACTGTTTCCGTCCAATAACAGGATGGAATACAGGTGTGGACCCCCCCCAATTGAATACCTTCTTTCCCTCCCCTACTGGTATGGCCCCGGGAACATGTGGAAGATACACCTGTGTCAGCTGGAAGGCACACAAGCAGGCACTGCCAACAAACAAACTAGAGGGAGAAAGAAAAAAAAAGACGGAGACGCAAACGGGGGAGACAGGGAGAGAGGGAAAAAAAATTCGAGAAGAGGAAGTGAAGAAGGATAAAGAAGAGAAGGGAAGAGGAAAAAAAAAGATGAAAAAAACGAAAAAAAAACCCTGTGAAATATCAAACAAAAGTAAAATCATAAAAAGAAGAAAGGAAAATGAATTAAAGATAAAAACTTGGCTTGTCACAAATAAAAGAAAAAACGGGAACAGAAAAGGACAACAGAACTTAAAATATCAAAACCGAAAAAAAATAAAAAAACAAAAAATACAACGATAGATATGAAAAGGAAAAAAAAAAAGTCGACATAAAATCAATAAGCAGGGAAAGACAGAGGGAAAGAAAACAAAGAGAAAGACACGAAAAAAAAAAATCAACCCTATTTATCTATCACTAACCAACCTTACACCCAGAGGGAAGAAAGAAAAAAAAATTCAGAAGATACTAAAAACAGAAGAAAAAAAGATGGAAAGAAAAAAGAGCGGAAGAAAAAAAAGAAAAAAAGGGTAAAAAACATCATATAAAAAAAAAAAAATATTTAAAAAGAATACATAAATTTATAAAAATATATAAATATAAAATTAAAAAAAATTAAAAAATAATAAAAAAAAATGTGTTATTATAAAAACAAAAACAATATTAATATTATAATCACTGTGAAATAAATTATAAAATGTGTATAAGGGAGATGGGAAAGGAAGGGAAGGGGGAGAAAAAGAACAAGAAGAAGGATGAAGAAAAAAACAACTTACAACACCAAACAAAAAGAGAAAAAAAAAAAAGCAAGCAAAAATAAAAAATATAAATTTAAATTACATCAATTAAAATTCTTAAAACAACATATATGTATTAATTAGTTATAAAAAAAAAAAAAACAACAAAAAAAAAATATAAAAAATGTTGTTCGTCAACCACAAAGAAGAAAAAAATAAAAAAAACGAAAATAATTAAAAACAAAACAAGAAGAAAAAAAGATAAAAAGAGAAGAAAAAAGAAGAAAAGGGAGTAAAGGAAAAAAACAAGAAGGAAAAGAAAGGTGAGAGGAAAAGAAAGAAAAAAAGAAGGAAAGAAGGGACGAATAAAACAAAAAAAAAAAAAAAATCTCTTTTAAACAATGATTTATGTGTGCCCTCCAGACAACTCTCCCGAAATGATCTCGCTGAAGTCAAGTAGCCCATTTAAACAACACTGCTTGCCTAGGGTGCGGTAACGGAAATTTTCTGGAATTCTGGAGGGAACCATTGTCTATGCTTTTTCCAACTTCCTAGGTTTTACGGTCCCACATTATTGAGCCCCAACCATCAGATTAAACTCTATTTCATGATGAGAATGCTTGTAAAGTGACTGGGACCTCACCTTAGAGACGAAGAATGCCTGGGTGATGAAGCGCTGCTGGATGAATATGTCGGGCATTTTTGCCAGTCGGCAGAAAAAGCTCACTTCAAAATTATTCGCTAGGTACCACAGTCTTTAAGCTTCGACCAGATCTGTCAGAACTAGGGACATGGACATGGATGAGCCTGCCTGTTGTTAAGCAGCTGTACCTATTGGCTATGGGCGTAAAGATGTGGACCTACTGCCCACTGAGGGCGCTAGGAGCCCCTTTTTTTTGGCTGCATTGTGTACCTAGGTCTTGGCCAGAATGGAATCTTACTGATTGATGACTTCGATGTGTGAACAAATAGGACTATCATTAATAAAGACTTCATTTCTGGATGTAATTTTTTCCGTTTTGATAGAACTAGTTATAGCAACTCCTTAGTTGACTGTAATACTGAGTTCGTAGGTAGTGTAAACTAAAAACGATTGTCAGACAAATTATTCATTGTCTGTAACATGTGATCCTTCATTTCTGACGATCTTCACTCTAGCGTGACTGGCCCACAGCTAAATCCGCAGTCTGACTTTAAGACACTTAACCTAGAGAAAATTTTGATCACATGATAAATCATAGTACGAATATAAACATCTAAAACATAGAGAAAATTTTGTCATTCCGCTAAAAATGTAAAATCACCCTCAAAAACTAAAAAAATGAAGTTGTGACTAATTTCAATTGTATTAAAGCACAGCCTGCACATAGGAAAGGGGAGCCACAACAGGGAAGGACTAAGCAGGTTAGACGAGCATTCAGGTACAGGATTGAGAAAGAGGAAGTACAAGGATTTTTTTTCAACCAACATCTCGAAATCAAGAGTACTCCCTTGATTGATACAGAGGTAGTTAAGAATTTCCTTCGACCAACATAGTCAAGAGGACTCACTTACACTCATTTCCGGACCTCCTATAGATCCTATTCCTTTGTGGGGGTGCCTCTCAAACTCCATATAATCTCACAGAACCGCTTTACAAGCTTAATTATCTCTACTATTGGCTGGACAACTGTGGGTGTCAAGGGGAGAAAGAAGAGAGCACATAGTAACATCCCATCTCAAATAATAATATTTCAACCTCCGCTCAGGCCACACCATTCTCCAAATACCAGTGTCTTATACTTTGTGTTGTATATTATCTCTACCTTAACTCAGACCAAACTATCCTCCAAATACAAACCTTAGACTATGTGTAGGAGCCCACTGTGATGTGAATATAACATGATCAATGGTGGATTGTATCTATTTCAGAAAGTTTTCTCGCAGGCACACCTGAAAGGTTTTATTTTTTATCTTTTCCTGTTAATCCATTGGAAACAATCAAATTACTTCTCCAGTCTTTTCTATATAAAGGAGCACTTTTTCAGTCCCATTAACCTGCTGTAATCATTTGTGGACATTAATACCTTTCTTTCCCTCCCCCTGTATGGACCAGGGAACATGTGAAGATACACCTGTGTCATGTAATTAACACAATAATGCACTGCCAATCCAACAATAACCGAGTATAAATAAAAAAAAGACTCATATCAAACTTGTTAAAAAATCTCTTTTAAACAATTTATTTATGTTGTGCCCTCCAGACCAACTCTACCTAAAATGATCTCGCTGAAGTCAAGTAGCCCATTAAAAACACCTGCTTGCATAGGGTACGGAAATTTCTGGAAATTCTGGATGTAACCATGTCTATGCTTTTTCCAAATTCCGAGGTTTTAGGTCACTTTATTGGACCAACCATCAGCATAAACTCTATTTCCTGATGATGAAATCTTGTAAAGTGACTGGAGACCTCACATAGAGACGAAGAATGCCTGGTTGAAGCGCTGCCTTGGATGACATCAGTGGGCATTTTGCCGTCGGCAGAAAGCTCACTTCAAAATTATTTAGCTAGGTACCACAGTCTTTAAGATTCGACAGATCTGTCAGAAATAGGACATGGACCTGGATGAGCCTTGCTGTGTCTAAGCAGCTGTACCTACTGTGGCTATGTGCGTACAGATGGACTTACTTGCCCACTGAGGGCGCTAGGAGCCCATTTTTTTTGGCTGCATATGTGTACCTAGGTCTTGGACCAGCATGGAATCTTTAATGATGATGACTCTCCTAATGTGTGAACAAATTAGACTTATCATTAATAAAGACTTCATTTCTGGATGATAATTTTTTCCGTTTGATAGAACTAGTCATTAGCAAATCCTTCGTTGCCTGATAATAATGAGTTCAGTAGGTAGTGTAACTAAACGCATTGTCAGACAAAATTTATTCCTGTAACATGTGTCCTTCATTTCTTGACGATCTCAACCTAGCGTGACTGGCCTCACATGATAAATCCGCAGTATGAATTTAAACATCTTAACATAGAGAAAATTTTGATCACATGATAAATCCATAGTACGAATCTAAACATCTAAACATAGAGAAAATTTTGTAATTCCGCTAAAAAAATGTAAAATCAACCTCAAAAAACTTAACAAAATGCAGTTGTGCCTAAATTTCCATTAAAGCACAGCACTGCAAACACAATCTCAAAACCTTAACAAATTGCAATTTTTAGGCTTTTTTAAGTTTTCAGAAGCGCCCCAAAAACTGAATTTTTTTTTTCAAAACTCCATTAAAAAACACAGTTACCAGAACTTCAACGAAACCGAAAGAATGAATGCCCTCGAAGGCCTCCCGAACACTCTTGGCGTCGGAGCAGTCCATTCGGATGGCGAAAACCTGAGCATTCTCCTCTCTAGCTATCTCATCTGCGAACCTCGACAGCTTACCTGCACAGTCGAAATCGAAATCGCCTTCTTTAGGCGGAAAACACTTTGAATCTTGATAAAATATCACACGGATAATCAAATTTACTGGCCTAAATCTCGTGCAAGAATAGCAACAGTGTATCCCTCGTGAGCAAATCGCTTGGCTATGGATCGGCCGAGCTTAGGACCGACTCCCACCACTGCAACAACACCCTTCGCCATTTTCTCTACCACCTTCCATTATGTTTAACGGCAAAAGGGTATTTATTATTTTACACAGGAGGCGAAATTTGGAGTGGTGTCGGCCGACCGGGAAGAATGAGGTCGGAAGGCTGGCCACGTCGTTTAGGTGTCTTTGCAGCACTGTGAAATAACTGTGTATTTGTGGAGGCAACAGCACAGAACAGCACAGCACGCAATTGTAACTACCCGATCCGTACAGGAAAAAAAACAAAAAAAGCAATTGGTGTTCCGCGATAAAAATCCTCTTCAACCGGTCAAAGGGATTCTGGTTCGCATTTTACCTATGGGCGAAGGACACGTAAACCCGCCCTCGCACCACGACAAATAAGATTCCCAACGCGTTCTTTTTCTACAAATCTGTGAGAAGATGCGACCTTGTACCAAGGGGCCTAGGTGAGCTGGTTATCTGATTTTTGCAATGAAAGTATTCAAGTGTTTGGGGCCTTCAAATTTTGTCCTATTCATGCTAGTGTCCTCCTTTCCAACAGACAAATTGAAGTCTTATTTTTCCCAATTAATATAGCAATACTCATTTAGACTAGGAATGAAATAAAATGAAAAGTTTTAATAACATCTACGAGACCAACGAGTCTATGATACCAAGAATTGTAATAACGTTGATTTGTGTAAATTTGGTTGCTTGCCACAAGGGCTGCCTTAAGATTCATCCAAACCTTTCAACCCTGTTTTGAAGTCGGATTTTCTACTTTGGAACTTGATCAGAAAGCTTGTTGTTTTGCTTAGTTCGAGAGTACTCAGTTTTTTAATAAAAGTACGAATTACACGTACCTAAAAAAATCTGGTTAACGTATAAGATTATTAGACTTTGTGAGATTTTACTCATGTTTGGTTATAAAAGTCATGTGAAGACATCTCTGCCATTAATTGTTGGAAGTCCTTACTTTTTAATTATTACACAATTTAGTGTCGAGGGTGATTCTATTACGCTCGTTTACTCTTGATCCATGCATTGTGAATCTTTTGGATGTAAAACCCCTTAGAGTGGCTTCTGCATATCTATACTATCTGAAAAATATTATGAAAAGAAACAAGTTTCAAAGTTTGAATTAAGGTTCGTGACTAAGGTAAAATGAATTATTTGTATGCTTGTTATTCCACTTTATAGGTGTAGACAACTACTTTCCGCTACGTAATTTTAATACTAAAATTACCCTAGCTGCTCTCTCTCTCCCATCATCACCATTTAATTAACACATTTTCATTAATTAACTAATATCTTCTTCTTGGATATAAATTAACAATACTTTGTTAATTAAAACCCCCTTGTAATTAATTAATTACCCATTATTAATTAATTATTCGAATCTTCATCTTTTATTTAATTAATTACCCTTTATTAATTAAATTTCATTCACAAACCCCTCTAAACCCACTAAATTTCCTCTACATTTCCTCTAAATAGCTTGTACAAGCTAATTTTAGGCTATTAATTAATCTTAATTAAGCCTCCTCTAATTCTCATGGGGCATTAATCTTAATTAATTACCTTTAATCATGTTTATCCACTCTTAATCCTACATCTCCATTATCTCACATTCACTAATAGTTGCACTTTCCCCAAAGAGGAAAGTTGTAAAAAGTAACTTAGTACCTCCATCCCAAAACACACCATGTCTTATAAGACATATACATCCATTTTCTCGTATGAGAATTCTATTGCTAGAAAGCTTGCTAAAGTGAGAAAACCCTTGCTTATTGAGGTAGTAAGAGAAGAGTCAAACATGGCTTTTGGGCCATTTTGAGAAGATCTCTTCCTTCACCAAACTCCCTCATTGGATTAAAACTATGTGTTGCTTACACTCGGCTCAAAAGGAGATCTCTTCCTTCACCAAATTCCCTCCTTGGATTTAAACTGTTTGTGGCTTGCACTCATCTCACAAGGATACCCACATTCCAAAGAAAATCTACACATCGAATGAGAGATTTACGTTTATGATGTTTATGTTTATGCAATTTATTTTTCGTCCTTTCTTAGCTTTATCTTGATGTGTTTGCATTGAAATTATAGTAGGCTTTACTTGTTATATCTTAGCTTAGTTTTATCTAATTTCATTTGCATGCATGCATATGGCATGCCCAGTGGGACACCCCTTTGTCTCACATGCAATCTTTTTCAAGTTCTCTGATTTTTTTTCAAAATTCCATGTTTATGTTGATCTTTTCTTGTGTTTGGTAGCATTGAATATTGTTGGCAGGTATTAAAGAGGCCAGGTGTTGCCAAAATTTGGACTTGACAAGAAAATATGTCATTTTTTTAATCTTGTCTTGGTTTATGTCTTGTTTATGTTTCAATGAACTCGCGTTGGTAAACAACGTCCTTGCCTTGGTTCGTGGCGGATTCGTTCTATGTTTTTCAAGCTATGTGCAAACAACTTCCAACATATTCACATTAACGTACGACGGATTTGTAACTTTCAGCGGTTTTGCAGTTTTATAAAGTGGCCTTGCAGTTACCAACACCGTCGTCGGTTCGTATGACAGATTTACATCTTTAGCGGTTGTGTGGTACATGGAAATAAACTAGCCAGACAATAGCGGATTTGATACAACTTGCAATAACCTCACTTTAGTGCAAAGGGGAAACTTTATTTTGGAGATTCTCTTGCTATTTTTTGGTCCTTTTGGATTTTGTTTAGTTCTTTTCTAGCACTACTTATTTGATTGTACTATTGTTTTCCAATTATTGGGCTTATAGTCATTGCTTGTATGCACATTTTAGTTACCATGAACACTTATTATGTGGTTGTCACTTGTAAGTACCTTTGATCATGCTTCGTGACATTGTAGCAATTTGTAGCTTGGTGAAGGCAACAACTTTTCTATAAAAATAGTTCTTTGGGAGGCAAAAAATGATAAGTTCTCTAAACAAAGAATTTGTTATTATGTTCAACAGATTTTCTTTCTATTTTGGCAAACTTGTTGCATCTTACAGTGGTCCCTCTTTGGTATCCTTTCCACAAATTGTGGTAGACTTGATTTTGTTTCAGCATCCTCATGATAAATAGTAGTGACCTCACTATTAGTGGACTCACTCTAGAAAATAGCGGACTCACTCTAGAAAATAGCGGACTCGCTTTGTGTATCAGCGGCCTCGTGATAGAGAACTTAGGTTTGTCTATGTCTCACTTTTAATCACTTCACTATTTGTTTTGTGTTATATGTTGTTGTCAAAACTATTAATATTGATGTACATATTGTCATATTCACTTGTCAAATATTATTATTTCCAAACAAATAGACAATTAAACAAAAAACCAAATTTTGGTATTCATACTTTGATTTATCTTGCTTTGCAATTTGGTTGTTTTCGATTGGGAAATTATACTTTCATTTCTTGAGTATTTGCATAACATGTATTGTATTAATTATTTCCTTAATCACTTAGGTTGCTTGCAAAAATGTTATATATTCGATTAGCTTTTGTCTTAACCACTTTATTGGGGTGTTTGTTTCCTTTTTGCATCTTTGGCTACATGTTTGTACCTCATCTTAACCATGTATGCTCTTACCTTGCACCGCAAGGTGATTTTGGAAATCAAAAATAGTTAGGAATTTTTCTTTAGAAGGGTTCAGTGGCTAGGACATTATTACTTAGTCATTTGGACAAATTTCATGTGCCAATGAGCTATATAAATTCGTGGGAATACCAATCATTTTTTACAAAATAGGAGTTCACTTTTACGTGGCTCCTATGAAGTGAGGGGTGTATTTTCCTATAATACCCAGGCCTCGTATTGGATCCCAAGGAAACAACTGTTGTTTTTGGCAAAGCTCCATTGAATTGGTTAGAGTGAAGGGGAGGGGGACTTGACCCTTTGAGCAACACTGCTAGATAGTATTTCCTAATTTTACAAACTTGTGCCTCACATGCCAAAAGGTATATTGAGGGCATTCCTAGTAACCTTTTTAATCCTAGATAGGTCGAAAAAATTATTCTAAGTTGTGTTTACTTGGCTATCCCCAAAACTCATGTGAAAATAGAAAAAAACGTGTTAATCTGTCTGAGTTAAAGCTTGATTTTCAAACCCCGCAAGGTGAAACTTTGTTCTACTTAAACCTTTTTTAATAATAAAATAAGGTGAAACTCTGTCTGAGTTGGACCAAGTGTATCTTACATCAAGACCTTACACTCTGTATAAATTTACCGTCATTTGTCAAAGGTAATAACCTAAAACTCTGTCAACATTTGACCAGTCATTTGACCTCCAAAGTTAAACTTTTCCATAACCATGCCATTAAGCTGCCAAACTTTACCTAGAACACTTAGTCATTTTTCCCAAAAATCTCAAAACCTAGGTAAAATCTCTATTTATAGCCATTATGCTACCCAATTTTTTGGTAGCATAATGGTTGCGTACTGGCTACATTTTGGTTATTGGTTGCATGTTTTCTTCATATTGGTTGCGTGGTGGCTACATTCTAACTACATTCTAGCTATGTTCTAGCTTCACACTCACATCGCACTCTGATTATTCCATACAAACAAAAACACTTATCTTTAACCATTTATTTTCATTGCCTTTTCCATCATAGCTTTGATATAAATGATTCCAAAACCTTTTTTTAATCTACTAGATCCTTGAGTTTTCTTTGACATCAACAACCTTTGGCATTAACCTTTTCACATCAATGACAACACAACTCAACAATCTGATATGTTGCTTCTACTAGCTCCTTCACGTTGACATCAACAAGATACATCAACTTGACATCAATGACAACACTCAACATAAGGACATGAGGTCCCCAATCATATCTTCAATGTTTCCCCACCATACATGTTATGACACCCATATACCCCATAGATATGTAGCGTAAACTCTTGTCGGGAAGTAGGATGCCACTAACAAGAGCCATTAATATTAGGTGCATATCATCAATCATATTACTATCAAATCTCTCTGTCAAAAGGATATTAGTCCTCCTTTATTGGGGAAGATTGGACTGACATGTGGCTCTAATCATCTCACCTACTATATCTTTCATATCAAAATAGATTATATCCCCCATGATCGGTAGCCTCAAAATAATGTGGACATCCTCTAGGGTGATGGTCAGAACTCTTTTGAGAGATGGAATGTAGTAGTCTATGAATACCATCTCTCAGCTAGGGCTATTAGTAGTGACATATCCAACCACATCGTTGGCGTCAATGTTCTATACTATAGACCAAACTCTCCTAAAATGGACCAATCATGTAGTTACATTGATTGAAGCTATCATAGGGCTCTAGATTGACACTTTTGGAACTAGATCACTATCATCCTCACCTGTAACCATCATAAACACAAATCTATATTCAGTCATTTAAAAAAAATTGAATTCCATAATTCAAACGTTATATTTTTTTCCACCTTTGGTGAGTCTGCTATTAGCTGTGACAAATCCACTACAAACGGTGAATCTGATACCACATGTAACAAATCTGCCACTAATGACGAATCTGTTATGACATATCACAAGGCCGCATTCCTAAGTGAATCCACCATAGTTAATAATGCATCCGCTAAACCTAGAGTGAGACCTTCAAAAATGCCACAAAAATGCTACGATGTAGCATGAAATCGCTGAAATTGATAAATGTCAATTTCAATGGTCTTGCTCATCATTTATTTAGGGGCATTTATTACACTCAAAATTTGAAAATTCCAAAAAGTTAATGAATTTAAATGACATCACCTACTATATCCATACGTTTTGGCATATGTTGCTAGCCTTGTACCAACTTTGTTCAATGTTTAAACATTGGGATGACCATCTTTTCTCCTCGTGATCACCCAGAGCTTCTTTCTCTCCTATTTTTGGTGGTTAAAATGACTTGTTTTTACCCCTACCTCCCTCTCTATATAAAAATCATGATTATGATTTTGAATGTCGCAATGTTCTATCAACTGCCGTGATGGCCTTTTCTTTCGTCGTAATCTTTTTTCTTCTCTTTTCAAGCGTCACTTGCCTTCTTTTATCACCCAATCAATGCTCGATGCATGATCATTCATCCTACTATTAATTTTCTTCCTTCCATGCAAAAATAAACTTGTCTGCTATCTTTTAAATGGTAACGCTCTCACAACACCACATCAAAGAGGGGAAAATGTAGACACCTACTTTCCGCTATGTAATTTTAATACTAAAATTGTATTAATTGCCCTCTCTCACATCATCACCATTCAATTCACAACCTTCCATTAACTAACTAATATTTTCTTTTTAAATACAAATTAACAATGTTTTATTAATTAAAATACATTTTAATTAATTAATTACCCATTATTAATAAATTACTCAAATCTTCATCTTTTATTTAATTAATTACCCTTTATTAATTAAATCTCACTCTCAAATCCCTCAAAACCCACTAAATTTCCTCTACGTTTCCTCTAAATATCTTCTACATGCTAATCATAGCCTATTAATTAATCCCAAGTGATTGATTAAGCCTTCTCTAATTCCCATGGGTCATTAATCTTAATTAATTAGGTCTCTAATCATGCATATACAATCCTAATCCTACATCTCCATTATCCCACATTTACTAAGAGTTGCTCTTTTCCCAAAGATGAAAGTTATAACAGCAACCTAGTACTCCCATCCTAAAACACATCATGTACTTGTAAGACATATTCATCCATTTTCTCATATGAGCATTCTATTTCTAGAAAGCTTGCAAAAGTGAGAAAACCCTTGCTTGTTGAGGTAGTAAGAGGAGAATCAAACATGGCTCTTAGGTCATTTTGAGAAGATCTCTTTCTTCACCAAGCTCCCTCTTTTTATCAAAATCATTTGTAGCTTGCACTTGGCTCACAAGGATACCCACATTCCAAATAAAATCCACACATCGAAGGGAGGTTTTTATTTATGATGTTTATGTTTATGCAATTTTTTTCTTCATTTCTTAGCTTTGTCTTGATGTATTTGCATTGAAACTAGAGTAGGGTTTACTTTCTGTTAGATCATAGATTAGTTTTATCTACTTTCATTTTCATGCATACAATAGGTGCACAGAAAGCTCACAAATAATATAAATTGCATAAAAAATAAAAAAATGTATGACATAAATAAATCCCTGATTTGCGTAATAAAAGTAGTCCATACTAAAATGGTAGCTTCAGATAATGATAAATACATACTATGTAAGTTTTATCTTTAATAGCTATGAGTGCAAAAGACTGGATGAAATACAGACAAGTGCACCCTGAATAAAAAAAAGACTAAAAGGGGGTCAGAAGCATTGAGGTGCTTCTAGTAAAGAGACCAAGAAATGCGTAAAATGAGGGAGAAAGGTTTGGGGATTAAGAAGAAAGAGGGAGGGCGATCAAAATTTAATAAATGTGTCAATAACACTCAATTTAGGCTAACGATAAAAAAATGCACAAGTATGCTAAAAACACTTGAGATGTGATGCAACCTAGAATTTACCAGAAAAATCCAAAGCATGGTGGCACATCACTAGGCCTAGACTGATCGCTCACCCGAAGCGTGCAAAGGTACCAGACCCCTCTTTAGGGTTGATGTTGCAGGATGTTAGAATGATGAAGACTTAATGCATTCAGATCCATAACTAATACATCATTCTATAGTGCATGTTCAGATCTAGATCTAAATAATAATAGATTTAAATAGTATCCATAATGAAACCAACCATGTAAGAACCAATTATACTCATAATTAACACTCTGATTCAACCAATACACTCCATTATATTAAACATGATAAATACAAAGAAGCTCAGTACAATAGATAATACCATCACTTATGTGCACATCATATTTGACATCATAACTTCATAGTAACTATGTTCTCACACACTCTATACTACACAGATCATTGCATATTTATAAGGGTGGGGAATTTCCCTTCATCGCTTGCATAATTTCAAAAATAGGTCACATGCTGAAAATAGCCATGCACCTTTACAATCACAACCACACATGCAAGTGCGCTAACAATAGACCTCTTCTAGTTAACTGGCAGTAGTAAATCTATTCTTATCCTGCACCCATGTAAAGTGCTTCGTATCCGCTCCTCCAAAAATAGCCAATGCGTGTTGCACAAGTCTTTACCTGGTTTGTGTGCTCAGCACGCTATCTCCAAAAATAGCCCGTACAAGTGAAAATGGCTAAGTCCCAAATCCGCCCTTATATTTCACGCGCATGTTCTCCCCTATCCTTCCGCACCTTTGATTGTGCCTTATTCTCTCACGTGAACCTTCTGTGTGCCTTCTGCTAAGTATTCCACTTTCATCCGCTCAACATTACCCCACACTAAATTACATTGTCGCCCCGACAATGGCTACTCCTCGAAAAATAAAGAATAAATTAATGGAAAGAATGTGAATAATTGTTATACAAAGAATAGTTATTTACTTTGCATCACCCTCTACTTCTACTGGAAGAATCAGTTTCAGATATTCTTCTTTTATTTTTGCCTCTAATGTTTGCCACTCACTGAGTGCGATCTCTGCCTTTTCTGAAATGTTCACTGCAATGGACTCTAATTCATCCTGTGCAATGTCTCCCTGCTCATTTTGTAATATTAACATAATGTTATCCATTGCAAACATTCTCCCCTCCAGCGGATTCATTTTATGTGCTATAAGTTTTCCTATTTCATCCAACCAGTTCTTATGGGGCTCCTGAGCCACTGCAAGGGCCTCACACTTTTGCTTCACCAATGTCAGTCTCTCCGTGCACCCCAAAGTTTCATCCTTCATTAATTTTAAGACTTCATTTTCCTCTACCATTGTCCTTATTCTGATGACTACCTCCGAAGCTGTACAAATATTTAATGCTTGATCCACTTTCGTCAGCTCCTCCAGAAGGGTTTGAAGCAATGCCTTGTATGATGAATTTTTTCTAATTACTGCAGCCTTTATGCTCTCTGCTTCCTACTTAGGGTCTTTTGGTGTTGGTATCCTAATTGGTCCCTCTTCAAGCACCAAATCAACTAATGTGCACACATAGTGCATAGCCAAAAGGAACTTTTTGGTTACCTTGGGCTCTAAGTGTCGTCTTGCTTAGAGGACATGATCCTCGATCTCCTCTGCCATGCCAATAAAAACCACATTATTTTTCTGCTCTAGGTCCTTTTCTTGTTTCAAGCACATGATCTCAGCATCCTTAGCCTTGATCTCTTCTTTTAGTGCCTTGATAGTGGAAGATTTGTCTATGTTCCTCCATGCCACCTCTATAGATACCTTCACCAAGGAATTTCTTACCTGCTCATCAGACATAACAATGGGTTTTATGGTTATATGTCTAGCCTGAGGCACCTTTTTCAACCTTCTTGACACACATGATTCTTCACATTCGTCAAATTTTGGCTCGTCCATATGAGTGTGCATAGACCAAGATAGTTGCTTCCTTGTACACGTGGTGGTCATGTCCTCATCCATCAGCTCCCATCCATATAACTCTTGAGGACTCACAATGCTTTAAAAATGGGCACAAATAATTTTACTTGTGTCCTCAACATAGCCCAAAGATGGAACAGTAAACTCTCCACTTGTCCTTTTACTTCTTAGCCCCTTAGGAACTGGTGTGCCAAGATTTGGAACTGGATCTTCAGTTTCTTGA
This sequence comes from Taxus chinensis, assembly GCA_019776745.2. Taxonomy (NCBI): domain Eukaryota; kingdom Viridiplantae; phylum Streptophyta; class Pinopsida; order Cupressales; family Taxaceae; genus Taxus; species Taxus chinensis. The sequence goes on from CM034152.1 coordinate 662,638,896, forward strand.
GTAGTATCTTGTTGTCCCTCCTTCCTTTACTCCTTCTCCTTCATTCTTCACATCTTCATCTTTCATTTCTTCATCTTTTGGTTCTTCCACGTCCTCTGGTGGTGTAGGAGATCCGGGTGCACTCTTTTTAGACTCTTCTACCTCCTCATTCAACTTCAATTTTCTCCTTCTCTTCTCAGTTGTCTCCTTCTGTGGGGAGAGTCGTGGTGATCTTCATATTGATTGTGGAATAGCACCTTGGGTTCTTGTTCTCCTGAATACCCTTTTGAAGTGGTGCTCTCCTTTGACTTCATCCAAGTCCTCATCACCTTCTTCTTGTACCTGGGGTGGAGTGGTCGCACGCTCAGTTCCTACCTTATCTGTAGGTTGCCTTCGTCCTCTATGTTCCAGACCACCACTATCTTCTCGTTCTTCCTCCTCTTCCTCCTCCACCACTATGGTTTCTATAGGTTTTGGAGTTGGAACGTTCTCTATTGTGTGCTTACCCTTTGGCAGTCATGAGAGAGCGAATTCATTCTCTACATATTTATTACCTTCTAACTTAGGCTTAAGTTAAAGGTATACTAGTGTGGCTCCATTATCTCCACCTGCCAAACTTACAAGCTTCATGTTTATCATATATGAGATTAGTGTCTCAACATAGGAAGTCTGACCTAGATAAACATAAGTTTTCCTCAAGGTGTGATAGTCATAGTCTACCTTATTAGCAATGAAGTTCAAACGACACGCATCAAAAAAATGGTGGACTGGTGCCTAGAAGTAGCGCGCTATGAAGGCATATAGTAGTTTGCACCAAGGGCTCCAAGTTCTATCTTTCATTGTAAAGCACGTTATGCTGAAGTGTTGGTATATTGCGAACTATATTACCTTTCCCACCATCAAGGGTGACTCCTTGGGAATGCGCCACTCTTCTTTGAACACCGCGTGGAGCCTATCATACCACATCTTCACCCTTTTCTTGAATGGCCACTCATTGACCCGTTGCACAAGTATTGGAAAAATATTTTCGCCAAAGAATTATTTTCCTTGGGGTACTCGCAAACCTTTTCTTTTGGCCCATTGGGCACTCCGATCTCCATAAATACCAAGGACAGTAGGATTGGGCCGAAAATAATCCTCTCACAGGTGCATGCTTCCTCAACTATGGTTTCTGCTATGTAGCATCTAATATTTTAGACTACCCCCTGTGACATCTTCTTTGCGACATGAAGCCACATTTTGTTTGCCTATGACCACCTCTCTTGATCATTCAATTTTGTCACCAAGTGTGTAGCCACTTGTACCACTAGGTATTTCTTCAGCTTATCTATATCCATACCACATGGACCCTTAGTATATCCTAACTCCTTCCATGTCTCTAGGATTAGTGCTTTATCTATCAAGTCACTATCTAGATATGCTCCTGAGGCCTTTAATCTTTTCAATGTTGCAATTAGTGCTACAGTAATCCTTACCCTCTGTCATGTGAAATAGAACAAATCTTCATGTACCCTACTCATCAGCCAGTGGTACAAAGGTGCATACTTGCCGAAGTATGAGAGCTCATACAACTAGTAAACTCCAATTTGCTTTAGCAACTTCTCTCTAGTGTCATCATATACTAGCATGTCCTCTGATGTGTGCTTGTTTGTCTTCATACACAATAGCGCATACAACTCCTTGTTATTTGATGTGCGGTGGTTGTAATCACTGATTTTGCACTTCCAAATGTGAGACTCCCATTCTTGTCCCACTATTACATTTTCTGTATATTGCATCTCTGGGAAATTACTCTCGGGAGTAATTTTAACCTCTACTTCCACTTTATTCTTTCCCTTAGCTTTTGCGGTAGGTTCTTTCTTTGGTGCCATTTGTAACTCACAATTTTCTAACTTCAAATACTCACCTTATATCCTCTACAACGTGCAAACCCAAACCCTAGCTCGAATATGTGTGCCCAAGTTGAAATCATGTGCCCTAGCTCTTTTGCAATGCTCTGTTTGGCTCAAACCCTTCGCGAATGGGGACGTAAGCTTCTCCTGTGCACAAATCCACCCTCCACGCCTCGTTTCACACTCTTTGCACTTGAATACTCTTCTCGTGGCTTGTTCACACTTGGCTCTTTCAAATTCTTTCGATCACAATGGTAATAATGAACTCGTATCCCATCCTTATATAGATTTTCAAAAATTTGGTGCATTTATTGCTCCTTCACCTACCAACAATCCTCATTAAGTGACCCTTTTCACATTTGTCCATGTGGTACATATTCATGCCTCAGCGATAAAATTTTAGCGCACCTTCCTACCTTCTAGCTACAAGATTCTCTTTAGCAAGCTTCCATGCACCTGAGTACCTCATCATTGTGCCTTATCCTGGTAGTCTCCATGGCTGCCGCTTACCTTGTGTTATACTGTTCATTCATTTATCTCCATCCATGGTCCTCATTTGGAAGCAATTTTCTTTTCACCAACTCTTCAATGTTTGAATACAACCTGTAGTAGTTTGTTCCTTCATGTGTACTCATTTCTCAACAATCACCCCACACAAATGATATGTGCAGTCCTCTGCACATAAAAATTCTACAACTGGTAATTAGCTTCTGACGTGTAAACATGCTTATTTCACAAAACAACAACTAAATTGACAAAGAATCTCAACGAAGAAGGAAATACATTAAGAGAATACATAATTGAAAACCTAATCTAAATGGCAATACCGCCTTATTACAAACACCAAGAAGACTTATTTATAGTAGGGCTTCATCCTACTCCCGTTGAAGTAACCGGGTAACCGTATTCCATCAAGCATTTCTACCTGACAATCTCTTATTTCAAGTATGTGAGTGATAACATATGGTCCTAAGAAATGTACTTTGAGTTTTTCTAGATGGAGCAAAAACTTAGAATCATAAAGGAGCACCATTTGTCCTATCTCAAGCTTCTTGTCCCTAATGTGCCTATCATGTCATGCTTTCTACTTGGCTTTTTCGTGCTTATGACTGCACCATGCTCTTGCTCGTCGCTCATCCAACTTAATTAACTTGTCGATCCATTATTCTAATAATTTCTCATCATTAATACCTCCAGTGAGTGCAATGTGCAAAGAAGGTAACATGAATTCCATAAGAAGAACTACTTCTGTGCCAAACACCAATTGAAAAGGTGTCACCTTGTTTAGCCACTTGTATGTTGTTCTATATGCCCAAAGTACTGCAAAAACTTTATCATCCCAATCCTTTCTTCCAACATCACAAGTCTTTGTCAACATCTGGCTCAAAATCTTGTTAAAAACCTCAGTAGTTCCATTTATATGAGGATGATATGGTGTAGTCTTATGGTGTGCAATCATGAATTCATCCAATAAAATTATGATTTTCTCATTCAGAAAATGTGTTCCCCTATCACTGGTCAAACTCAAAGGACATCCATACCTTGTAATAATATTTTCCCATAGAAACCTGGCTATTGTAGCCGTTATACAATCCTTTATAGGTGTTACTTTTTCCCACCTTTTCAGATAGTCTATGCAAGTAATGATATAAAGCAATCCATTCCTATGCGCGTGGCTAGTGAAATAGGACCCAAAAAATCTATAGCCCATTTCTCAAATGGTTCTACATTAGTAATAGGTCTTAGAGGCATTTCATCTCATTGACCTAGTTTCCCAAGGCACTAACATTGATCACAAGCCTTGCAATATGCCTTACAATCTTTATATAGGGTCTCCCACCATAATCCAACAAGTAAAATCTTACTCGCAGTGGCATCACCTGCATAGTGGCCACCTGCAATACCACCATGAGCTTCCTCCATGATATCTAGTGCGCTCATGTTCTAGTATACAATGCGTACAATACTTCATCTTGACCTAACTTGTACAGGTCACCGCTAATCAACATAAAGGGTGTCGCGCGTATAGCAAGTTGTTTCTTCTCTAAGGATTTCATTCCTTTTGGTGCCATACCTTTTCATAGAAAGACAATAATATGCTCTAATTCTGATGGCACATGTTATAACCTGTATAACTGTGCATCGGGCATGGTATCTTCAATTCCCTATACTTCTTCTCTTGACTGTATTCTGGATAAATGGTCTAGTCCATAATTACTTTTCCTTGATTTTCCACAACTGTGAAATCAAATTCTTGGAATAAGAGTACCCATCTACATATGTGCCCCTATAAAATGGGCATGTTTACCAAATACTTCAATGCCATGTGATCTGTATAAAATACAAATGGTGTTGCTAGTAGGTACTATCTGAATTTATATAGCACATAGATCATTGAAAAAGCTTCGCGCTCTGTAGTTATATAATTCTACTCTGCAGGAGTCAACTTTCTACTAGCAAAATAGATAGGATGATCTATTATACCTTCTCTAGGATGATCCAACATTACGCCAATGGTCATGCCAGAGGCATTCCACATGTACATGAAATGGTAGGTCCCACGAAGGAAAGCACAAAATAGGTGGGGTAGTAAGTTTCTCCTTCAATGTTTCTAATACGCTCTCCTGCAGTTCTCCCTAGTAGAACGTCCCTTTTCCTTTTAGTAACTCCTCCAAAGGTGCAGTAACCTTAGCATACCCCTTTATAAATTTTCTATAATAGCCAGTGTGACCCAAGAATCCGTGCACCTCACTCTGACTAGTAGGCTCTTTTAGGCTGATAATGACTGTAACCTTAGCTAGATCAACCAATAAACCTTCCTTACAGATGATGTGTCCTAACAATATTCCAAATGGAATAGCAAATACACATTTCTTGATGTTTAAGGAAATACTCAACTATCTACATCTTTCAAACATTAAGCACAGATGGTCACAATGATCCTTAACAAGCCTATACATTGTCCAATCATCTAAATAAACCTATAAGAAGTTGTGAATAAAATATTTGAATGCTTGAACAACTATGTGTGAAAATACAACATAGGCACATTTTTTAGACCAAAAGGCATCACAGTATAGGAAAAGTTGCCCCATTCAGTAGCAAAAGTAGTCTTTTCCTGATCCTCCTGGGAAATCCTAACTTGATGATACCCAGAGAATCTATTGGTAAATGAGTAGATTTCACGCCCTGCAACACCTTCTAGTATCTCTTTAATGAATGACATTGGAAAGGGATCAGTCACACATGCAGTGTTCAACTCCATGTAGTCCACACAGATCCTAATCTGACCATCCTTCTTGATGTTGATCACCATTGGACTAACCCATTCTGACTCATCTAGGAGCTTGATGATTCCAGACTTCAACATTTTGTCAATATCTTCTTTGACCTTTTCGCGCAAGTTGGGGTTCATTCTATAGGGTCTCTTTTTGATCGAGCGCGCACCTTCCTTAAGCTTTATCTTCATCTCTCCTAATTATGTATGCACACCCTTAAGTTCATGGTACCCCCGAGGAAATAAGTCCTGATAATCCCATAGTAACTCAATGATGTTTTCCACTTCAGAGTCAGACCAATAGTCTCTAATTATGGCCTCCTTGGGCTCAAGCATCTAATCCAATATTCACTTTCTTTGTCTTCATAGGTTCATGATAGGCACAATGTGGTCTTATCTACACTATCCAACACCTCATGCCTACCTTTTGAATGGTCTACATCCATATTTTCTACTTCTTCATCATCCACTAAGTAGACCATCCTTCCTTTTTCCTTCTCAAGGAATGCGCGCTTAAGTAGTGTGGCATCTGTCTCTGTTTCTCCAGCAAACCGCGCTCCTAAGTCTCCTTCATCAAATAATTCCTGAATGAGTTCTTCCTGCCTTGGCACTATCCCCCATAGTTAAGCACTTTATAACCTTTAATGCCTCTTCTACCAGAGGTTTAGTAGAGAAGAATTCAAATGTCTGGGTCATTCTTGTAATTAATCTTGCCAATTTCTGGTCTCTCTATAGAGTTCCACATATACATACCAAGCACACATGCAACCTTGTAAAGTGGAATAAAATTTGTGCACCCAGAGAAAAGGTGGTAAAGTTTCTTACCCCCCCATCTAGAGTCTCTCACACTATTGAACGTGGTGCTGAAAAGGTTGATTACCATGATAAGTGCAGATTTGAGTAGGTGCATTGCTCTTGTAGAATCTAGTAGTAAGAGTCAATCCTAATTTCATTCCATCCTACAAGATTATCCTTATGAACCACCCACCAACGTGTTGTTCTCCTGCGTAGGGTATATGCTAACATATTTCGTCTCTCTAACTGGTCTATCCATTGTTCCTCCATGGTGTGCAGAAATATCATAGGATCTCCTTCTCCAGTGTAATGAGGTACTGAGTTGTTACATATTCTCCTGATACAACGATGTCTATTGTCCCACACAAATGTGCTTTTTACTTCGCGCCCTACCAACTCATAAGTACTATGAGCCCAATTATCACAAGCAACACTCATAGTATCGCTAATAGACCGTGCATCCTCCCACTAAAGAATTCCTTCTTTAGATGGCTCAAGCACCTTTGGGTCCCAGACGACGCGTACATAAATCCTGTTCAGGTCTTCCTCACTCAAGGGCTCAACATAGGGTACATATTTTCCATTTGTTAAAGGGATAATAAATCTTTCCTTCTTGTTTTCAAAGCTGATATAACCCTTATTGAACCAAAGATCAACATTATTTGCATAGCACCAAGGACACCCAAGTAGAGATAGGAAGCTATCTGCCTCTTCCAGTGCTAAAACCTCAAAATCTCCAGTGAACTTGGCTCCATGTATGGTAATGGATGCATCTTTTAACACTCTGATGGGAGTGGCCTTAGTCCGGTTAGCCATGAACAATACATTCGAAGATGGCTGCAATGGGGGTCTCCCCATTCGTACCCATGCATCTAAAGTAAGAACATTGACTTCCATGCATGTATCAATCAATATATTACTCAAAATCCACCCATCCACAACAACATTCAGAGCGATTTCCTTGTCATAATATAAGCTATGAGGGGGAAGATTTGCATGCAGGATCTATCATCCAGTCTCAATACTTGTACATGGAGTGTTTCCCTTTAACCAATTCCCTAACAATGAAATGATATTCTCCTGACACAACATCTTGCACACTTATTTCAAGTCATCCATATCAGATTGGACCATTTTTTATGGTTTCTTTTGCTCCATCTTCCATGATTGCTCCTTTAAATACTGTATTTCACCTTGAAGATTTCTGAGTACCTCTATGGTCTCTTGATAAACCTCATTTTGATGGACAGGATCTGGGTACCATGCATGTAGAACCTCCTCCTTAGTGATGGTAGGCTTCTACTGCAATGTTTCTTTGGCATGCGCCACTTTAGCGCAGGTAGTGATCTTTACTGGAAATGCCTCTGATTTTGGCTCCATCTTAGGCATCCACTAGTTTTCCACAGTGCAATGTATCCTAACCATCCCCACACCTTTGTTTTCTTGTTTATGTTTCTCACTAAGATGCTCATATAAGTCCGAGAATTCATCATAATTATGATTCTTTCCACAAAAAGAACATGTAATATTATGAGGACATTCACATATGTAGTGGTCAAGGGATCTGTATGTATAACATGTTCCATGAGGGAACTCACCTCATCCACCACCACGGCCTCATCCTCCAAATCCACCATGGCATTCTCAACCTCTGCCACAACCTCCTTCAAAATGCCCTTCATTCCAATCATAATGTGCTTGATTATGATCTTGATTTTGATGCTCATTCTTGCCTTTAGAGTTATCTGATATTCCTGTCTGTCATACACCGATATCTATAGCATCATGGATCTGACCAATCAAGCAAAAAATCTTCTGTGTCATGAGTCGTGGACCTACAAATTTTATAGTAATAAGAAACTTTCTTCCTTATTTTGCGTTGTAATAATGGGCACCGACTAACATCATGGTTTAAATGACATATCTCACAGTCCAACATCAATGAGCGTACTAATATGCGGGGACAACTATCCTTTGTGTGACCTTCCACTTCACAATCTATGCACCAAATCCCCTATGTGTCTCATGTGCTGAATTTGATGATAGCTTCTCCAACTGCTTTGCCATAGCTGTGATCTGTGCTTCTAAAAATGGTCTCACCCCAGTGTCTATACTCCCAACTGCCTCAGCGCGTAAACTTGCTTCAAGTGCTTCGCGCAGGTCAGTGTATGTCTTATGTGATAGCGCCCTTATAAAAGGTGTAATCAGACCTCTAACGAACCATTGTGCATGTTGGCTTGCATGAATATCATAAGAAAGCTTAGTATAACAATGTTTTGAAACAAGCATCATACTGACTGACACTCTCAGTAGTGCCTTGCTTAATATCCTTGAGCATGACTTATACTCTTTTGCTCAAACTTAGGGATGTGAAACTCTTTAAGGAAAGCATCTTTTAAACTTGCATAGTCTACACAAGTCTGATCAGGGTTAAATTTTCTATACCAGCTGTGTGCACGTAATTGTAATATAGTGGCTAATTGACTTGCCTTGCGCTCAGAAGTTGTGATTCCTTTTACGCGTCAAAATATTTCACAAATGTGCACGTGTTCAGCAGCATCTTCTATGCCCCTATACTCTGGAAGACTAAGAGACATCTCCATGTAAATATTGTGGGGTTGGTGTGGACCTTTCCCACCTGATCCAGAACCTCCTATGTTTCCTCTGCCTCCAGAACCACCAGATCCACCCGAACTAGAACCACCTATACCTCTTGATCCTAAACCTGTAGCCAGAGTTGGACAAGAAGATGTACTTCCTTGTGTCCCAACAGTAGTACTGAACTGCACCCCTACAGTCTGTGAAGTGTTACTACTCCTAGAAGAGAGTCCAAAATTCTACATGCCAGAACTCTACGTGGAAGATACACCTGAAAAGGTATCTCTAAACAACAATGAAGACGTTTGTATTGCCATCAATGTTCTTATTATATGACTTAATCCTACTCTCCTACTTCCTGAGTTAGCTTGCTGGCTATATTTCGTACTAGATTCTGGAAGACCAAGCACAAGGGAAAGGTTTCCAAGTAGACTCAGATGCCTGCCCCCATCTCAGGTCGTCTCTACTGGCGTGCTTCTACATGAGGCCAAGGGGGGTTCCCTATCATATCTCTACCTCTCTGCCGCTAGGTCTGCCATATTTCACCAAACTTGCTCCTGCCCCCACGCATGGTGGGGTTTAGTTAGCCATCGGTTTGCTTTCCAAGTTTAGGGTCACCATCAATATTTTGATTGCCAGTGGAATGCCTTGTAAGTAGGTTCCGCTGGGATATTGCAAAAATTGGAATTTTGCTATCTCTAGGCAAGAATAAGTGGAAATTGAGTACTCCAGAATATAGCTGTTCAGAACACCATGAAACCAAGTATCCGCAATGTGTGTCCAAATTAGATCAACATCATAGAGGTCCTGAAATTCTTCTTGTGTCAAAAAAGTGTGTGATACCTCCAATTCCTTTTAGACACATAAACAATCAACCACTCGTACAACTCTACTGGAAAAATGGTGAAGAAAATATCATATAAACTATCATACAAATTATGTTACACCCATGTGCGTGTGATAAACTCAGATCCAGTGCTGAACCTCCATGCATATTCTTCTTTTATATCATGAATCCACTCCTCAACACTTGCTAGGGTCAACCGACATGTCTTCATTGCAAACCATCCTGAAAACAACTAAAATGGAACTAGAACCAATGATGTAGCCTAGAATTTACCAGAAGAAGCCCAGGGACGTTGACACATCACCCAGCCTAGACTGAGCACTCACTCGAAGCACGCAAAGATACCAGGCCCCTCTTTAGGGTTGCTATTGCAAGATGTTAGCATGATGAAGAATTAAAGCATTCAAATCCATAACTAATACATCATTCTACAACGCATGTTCAGATTTAGATCTAAAGAATACAAAATTTAAATAATATCCATAATGAAACCAATCATCCAAGAACAAATTATACTCAGAATTAACACTCTGATTCAGCCAATACTCTCCATTATATTAAACATGATAAATACAAAGAAGCTCAGTACAATAGAAAATACCATCACTTATGTGCCCATCAGATTTGATATTATAACTTCGTAGTAACTTTGTTCTCACACACTCTATACTACATAGATCATTACATATTTATAAGGGTGGGGACTTGCCCTGCACCGCTTGCATAATTCCAAAAATAGGTCACATGCTGAAAATAGCCATGTGCCTTTACAATAGCAACCACACATGCAAGTGCACTAACAATAGACCTCTTCTAGTTAACTGGCAGTAGAAAATCTATTCTTAGCCTGTACCCATGCAAAGCGCTTCGTAGCCGCTCCTCCAAAAATAGCCAATGTGTGTTGTGCAAGTCTTTACCTAGTTTTTGTTCTCAACACACTCTCTCCAAAAATAGCTCGTACACGTGAAAATGGCTAAGTCCCAAATCCACCCTTATATTTCACGCGCGTGTTCTCCCCTATCCTTCCGCACCTTTGATTGCGTCCTGTTCTCTTGCGTGAACCTTCTGCTAAGTATGCCACTTTCATCTGCTCAACAAGATGACACTTATAAAATTACACACGGTCGTGTTTATATGCCTACAATTTTTCTCACTTTAACATTAGTGTGTAAGCACACAATTTTAAGTAGAAAAATAATTCATAAAAAGGATATAGTTGCACATTTGGGTCTTCTAGGTGGTAATGGCATTGTGTATTGGATATGCAAAACTACATGTATTTTCTACACAACATGGGCAAGTGCAAAATCATGATAAAATTTGAAATATTAAATATTGAAATGAAATAATTGATCATATTAAGAAAAGTTATATAAAAAATGTTGTGGAGTTAGGAAACCTAACAAATGCATTCCTACTATTTGAATAAAATATGAATGGTTAGAAATTGGACTTAGACACCCTATTAAGCACAAACCATCAAATCTAAATAGAATGCAAATAATTGGATATCAAAGTTAGAAACACTATGATGCACAAAATTCCAAATATAAATAAAATATGGGTCCCATGTCCAAGAATTGAAGCTAGAAACTTTGTCAACCACAGGACTTTTATTCTTCCACACCGAATATGAAAATGCATACGAACCTTGGGTTGAATAAGCATTTCTCTAAATATGATTACCTAATATGTGATCACCTTTTGTAATTTAGGATAAGCTACTAAAGTTCACATTTCAAAAGGAAAAAATTAGAAATAACATATGCAATAAGTTAAATTTTATTAAATTGTCAAAAAGCACCATAAATATAGACATCAAGTGTTACAATTTTTGGCATTCTAAGTTTTAAAATAATATTTCAATATTGATATCATTACACTAGCACTGAGCTTATTCGTTACCTCAGCCTCCTCCCCCAATGTTGGAGATAACTCCAAGGCCTCAACACTATAACTCGTAACTATGGTTCTTCTTGTAGTCTCCCTCACGACTCTTCAACATATCTTACTAGATATTAAGGCAAGTCCACTAGTGTTTCTCAAATGAATGGGGATCCACCCATCATAAAATTATTTTGTGAGCTTTGTCAACTCCCGAGCTCACACTATAAATGGACAATAGGCCCATGTATCATATGTCCCCACATACGAGTATCACATAATATCCCCTTAATCTCATATAATCACTTTCTAATGGATTCCAAGCCAAACACTCAAATGAATGAAATATTACCACAATATGTAGATTTTCCCCCATTAGTATATGCATCATGAACATCTTATAAATCCATTCAAAAATAGAATCACTAACCCAATCACCATATTTTATAGAGCTAATATATGATAAATGTCATGGTACAAATGTACCAAAAATATACTCATGTAATGTATTATTCCTTGATCTAGCACCACCTAACACATGGCTATACAAAAATGTGGAACACCTTCACCTAACTTGGGACAAAATACACATGTCACCATAAGATTTATAATTTCCTTATAAATATAGATAATGGTTGCAAAATATACATCCCTCAACCACACTAGGTAGGAATGTAGATTATAACAATATGAGGTTTTTTCCCACCTATCTACTTCCTACCTCTATACAATGTCATCTTGAGTGACACAAAGCATGGGTGTACCCACAAATCAATTACCCTAATATTACAATTGTAGATCTCTTATTGACAAACTAGAAGAAACTTAAGATATTGCATGTAAGGTAATAATGATCTATAGGGATCCTTTCTCAAAATAGTATAAAATAAATGACCATTCTAGAGCTAACACACAAAAAAATACCTAGCTCACAAAGTGATCTAGGTTTGTAAGCAAAAGTTATGTCGAAAGGAGGTTATATGTTCCTTTTATATACCTTATATGTCTGTAGGGTCTCCTAGACATAATTTAGCCTCTCTTTATAGCTATCTAGACTTGACCTAGTACATATTTACAACTTTCTCAAGATTTGGACCTAATTTAGCCTTCCCTTTATAGTGTATTTGGACCTTTCCTAACACCCTTACCTTTGAGAGATATCTACATTGATTATACGTACTTTTTATACTCGTTTGTATACATTGCATTATAATTGTCTTTGTAGTCGTTTATTATTAGGGTTAACACGAGTAATTTTTACAAATGTTACATGTGGTCGAGATGATGGATCCAACATCCATTCACTTGAACATAGAAAATTAAGTAAAGGTATGCATATTTCATTATGTCTAACTTCTTAAGCTATTAGTTCTTTATAGTTATTTACCTAGATTTTGGTATACTAGATCCGTTTCCCAAATCACCATCTTAGATTACGCTATTATGGCATGTGATGAAATTTGGGTAGAGTATATGTATACACCTTGTTTTCACTTACTAAATATTTATTTTGTGTAGGAATTATCAGTGGAATAATCTCGACTCTAAGTGTACATCCTAAGGAGTGCATTTAGGATTGATGTGGGAAGACTTATGGCATGTCGTGAGAGATTGATGTGGTACTACTCTTAAGTACCACCATCTTATACCATCATACCTTCATCTTAGATTACCTTCATATCACATTTGCTCGATTTTATTCTCAACATCTTCATCTTTTTCCATCCTCTTCCACTTCCTTCTAGTTTTCCTACACTAGCCTCATCAGCCTTATTGATGATGTTTTGTAAAAAACTTGTTTTAGCTGATGATGCTAGCTAAGATCGAGGCATGACTCTAGCGTGTAAGTATGTATATATAGGGCTCCCACTTTTCATTTCCCAATATCATATCAAATTAATACATGGTTAAAAGGTCTTAGGGTTTTAGTGAAGCTTGCTTGAGGAGTACAACATTAGAGTGCTAGGTCTTTGGTGAATAAATAATAGGGGCTAATCTAGCATGGTATTCTTTAGTATCTTGAGTTCCCAACTTTGGTCGACTTAGGTATTCTTACCATCCTTCTTGATCATTCATCCATAATAATCTTTTAGAAGGTGCCATAAGCTAAGGAGAGAGATTAATGCACCGAAAAGTCTCCTAAAAGTATGTATTTCTATCTCCATTCTCTTTCATTTTTTAGTTGATGATTTTTCATTTGTATCATGTACTTTTACATTATAATTGAGCTTTATATTACAATTCGTGTTTTGGCATAAAGGCCAACCTTACAACCATCAATTATATAACTCTTTCTTTGTTCTAGAGGCTAGGAAAAATCCATATTTGACCCCCGTATCGAGGGAATGATGATTGATAAGGCTTGTAAAGGCATTATATGGAATCTATTAATAGTGAACAGTGGCTTGCTGACACATATTTTGATCTTATGCCACTCAATGTAATTAGATTATAGTAGAAGCATCACTTTCTCCTTTACAAACAATAATAAAAAGTCACAAAAAATGTAAATGATAATTAACTAAGTAGTATTGAAATCTATGAACTATACTACCCCGCAAAAACAAATAGATTTTTTATGAAATTGTATTACTACAAGTGCACATATTAATTTTGAAATAAACAAAAAATAAAGTAGCTGTCATATTAACTCTTGAAAGCTATTCGATTAATAAACATCTCAAGATAGTATGACATTTCCTTCAAGTTATGACTCAGAAAGGCTCAAAAGTCCTAAATCTAACTATTGTTCTATGAATTGTTCTTCTCGAATATGTTGGAACTTGGAAGCCTCAGGAAGGATTGAGAGACAAAAAATAAAGTACTTGTCACATTAACTCTTGATAGCTATATGATTAATAAACACCTCAAAATAATATAGCAAAGTCATAACTCCATAAAATCTATAGTTTTTTGAAGCACTTCTAGAATAGTTTGGAACTTAGAACTTAGAAGCCTGTGGAAGGATTCCGAGAAAGAGAAAATAAAATACTTGTCACATTAACTCTTGAAAGCTATCCGATTAATAAATGCCTCAAAATAATGTAACGTTTCCTTCAAGTCAAAACTCCTTCAGGGCCAAAAGTCGTTAACTCCAACTACCATATTCTGAATTGCACTTCTAGAAAAGGTTGGAAGCCTTTGGAAGGGTTCAATTTTGATTTTGAGTGGTTTTGGCAAAATTCATGCATCGACAGCTGTCCAAGAGAGTGCGTGCACCCCGTGAAAAAATGGGCATGAATTCTGCCAACGTGGCATAAAACTCTGTCCCATCACTTCACACGTAGACATCAATCGTCCCATATTTAAGGCCTTTTATTCAGCTAGTCAGTTTTCCGTGCCAACTTTCCCAATCATTGTCCCGTTATGCCTTTACCGTTGATGCACACAAATTATTGAAGAGCCGTTTATTTTCTGTACCACATTTATTAAATACAATTATTATTTATTTATTTATTTTCCACCACCAAAACCTTTCAACGTCATTAACTATAGGACGAGGTGTCGGTTGGCCGTTTGGGTGTTAACAATGTAGCTTATTCTGTGTTGGATTTTGAGGTTCACCATCCCCTTAAATTATTGACATGAGGTTGATGGCAATTAATGTCCAAGTCCCATAGTTTTGGGTGATATTTTTATAGAAAAATTAAATGGCCAAGATTCATGGTTGATAGAGGCAAAAACAAAAACAAAAAATTACAATGTACGGGCAACAAGCAAAGAATCTATTGGATCACATCTCTTAAAGAGGGGTCCCCACTACCACATTACTTCCAATTTTGAAGTTCTTTCGGGGTTTCATGGCTTAAGGATATTTGTGGCTCACCTTAAGGGTATTAGTGGCTCACCTCTTTTATGTGTTTCATGTGTTCCATGAAAACAAATGAAGTTCAAAAAAGTAGACAAGGTAGGTAGGGGACCAAAATATTCAATCATTATGTTTGACTGTGTCTGGAATTAATCTTAATTTTCATAACAATAATTATATTAATAATTGATTTGTTAATTAATTATTCTTGCATTTTTAGTTATTATTGATTTGTATTGTGGAGCCCAGGTCCTAGGACCATGCAAAGAGAGAATCTATGTTAGTTAGAGTCTTAAGGTTTGTAAGAGTGTGTGCAGGATATTTAATGTAATGAACTAAACACATAATGTCATTGAAAAATATTTCAACTATTAATTATTAATGAAAATAAGTACAAATGTGTTTAATGTCTCAGTACGCCAAAGAGAGGAAGCTCTTGTGATTAGTAGGGGGAAAAATTACATATTAGTGTGGGAATTACAAGATATGTGGAGCATGCAGGAAATTCTACTATATGAGATTAACAATCACAATGGATCAACAACCAAGGATACATAACCTCATATTGTTGTGTATGATACATATTTATTAAACAATGTTAGGAGGGAAGTTACAACAATAAACGATCATGGTAGAGGTTGGTTACACATTGTTCCATCTTCCATGCATGATGGTTGAACTTCCTTTAGAATTTGCGTAGTAGTTACGCTTTTGACTCCAATGGTTATGTAGGGGGATTCCATGGCACACTATAGAACTAATAAGGTGCCACTTAGAAAGCCATGCAAAACTCATGAGGCTTTATGTGGATGTTGAGAAGGAGATATGTTGCGTGAAATGGAATGATTGTCTAAGAGTGAGCCGTGAAGTTGACATAAGAGTAGATGAGGTAAGCTTGGTATAATGACACAAGATGTCGGTGATGGTACAACGTGTTGAAATCTTTATGTAGGGTGCAATTTTGTGAGATATTATGAGTAGGCATGAGAAGATTGAGCAAGGATTTTGCATGCACAAGTTCTACGTGGGGTTATAAGGAATAATTGAGCTAGGTGAGGTTTGACGTGTCTTGTGTGCCCTGAGAAGTGCATGATACAAAATTTGACTCTTGGTGAACTCCCAAGTGAGATGGATGCAAAATTTGCAAGAGTGCAAATGAGGGATGTGTGCACTTATGTGATAGTGCATGAGTTAGTTATTTTTCAATATCATAACAATCATATTATTATATAATTAAGTTTTTCATTGAGAAATTGATTTGACATCAAAATGACACACACACACACAATCAGAACATTAAAATATATTTTAATTGTTAAATTATTTCTAGCATAAGCTTGTAAAAGAGGGGTGTTAAGGAAAATAACAATTTAATGCAAATATATAAACTATAGTACATAAAATATGGTTTCAACAATTAACAATGTGACATTTTAAAACTTATCCTGATATGTCTAGCATTTACACATAGCTTGGCCAGCTTAGAGAACCTTTCCATTCTATCCCCACACCCTACATCCATTAGATGAATATATTCTCTAGTTCATCGTATTAGAAACATTAAAATTTTATTATTAAGTATATGGTAGACACCCCTCAATATTTATCTCAGTTTGTGTCATCAAAGGATATGTTTCTTATGACCCAGAAAGTACTATCACCAATATTGTTCACATGCCACAAAATTATCCTTCTAGTATTTAATAGTCATATTATCATATAGGTATTTTGTGTGATTGTCTCGAGCGATAGTTTTGGGTCAATTGAGTTGGAAATTTTTTGAATGGTCACCTATATAAACACATCCACTATACTCTATTAGGGATATCTAAGGGTTCTTTGCCACAGTTACTCTAAGAAAGGAAAGAGAAAGAAATGAAAAAACCATTTCCTTAGAGAAAATTTTTAATAGGGTGTGTGCACAAACATGTGACCCACTTTTATATAAAGAAGTGACATGCATTTTCTCAAAAATGAGACTTTATGCAAGTTTGAGTGATGATAAGTGATACATCGGTTTGAATATTTTACAATAGTGTAAATATACGAAACAAAGGATTTTGCGTGTAGAATATATTATATTTTTTAAAAAACTGATTAAAATATTAAATATATTATTTTTGTCTTTTTGTGTAACACACTAGTTTATTTGTGCAAACTAGCACATTGAGTGACAAATTCACACATACACATGTATGATAATGAGATATAATTATTACAACATTTTTTGAAGACATGTTATATTTTCAATGTTGTAGCGCAAAATATTTTTTAAATTTTTTTATTTAATTATCGAAACAAAACATATACATGAAGTTAACTATTTTTTGTCACATACTCAATATCTTAAAATTGGAAGTAGTATAGTTAGAAAATAATATATGGTTGTGTCAAGCTCACTTTTTTTTTATAGCGCGGTGATATTTTTGTTGAAATTAAAAATTTATATTTATATTTTTAATTGTGTGTTTAAAAATTATATTAAAAATAAAAAACAACACCTATGTCATTGGAAAAAAATAAAAATAGAAAATGAAAGGTTTAAATTGTTAAAAAAATTTATAGATACTACGAACAATAGCTACAAAACCCATATTTTTTAAAAAAATAAGTGGCCAGGAAATTTTTTTGAAGTGCCAAAGTGGCACTTACGTGTTAATAAATTGGCAAATAGGATTTGAGGGCAGTTTTTGATGACACAGGTGTGCCATTAGGCTTCCACTAGACAATTACAAACCATAATTGGTTAAGTCATAACCCTTGTATAAGGTTACAATGTAAGTGATAACCATAACCCTACAAAATTGGCAGACCCACCAAAAAAACATGTGCTCTACACATGCTGACACAAAAAATCACTTTTACCTTTGAATTTTTTTACTATCCATGCTATAAATGTAAAGTATGTTTTGTTTTTTTTTCCAAGTTTTTGTTTTAAAAGATTCATTTTTATATTATGATGTTAGATTTTTGTAAGAGATTCTTATGTTTATAGATAATGTTTCATGTTTAAAATCCAAGACAAATACCTAAATAAATATGAAGAGAGGGTTGTGGTACTCCCATATTGAGTGTGAGCATAACTTGTGAATCCATAGGTGTAGAATCCCGAGTATGAGAAATGGTTGCATCGATATAAATACATAATTTAGAATGTAAATAAGGAGCAATAAAACCTTCATTATGTGTCTCCTCATGTTTAGTTTCCTTAGACTATCTTTTTCTATTCACTTTTACCCACGTCTATCATTATATCATCCATGTGAGGATGTAATATAATGCATTATCTAAATGCAACTCTATCAATCTCATAAAAAATAGAACATGTGCATTATAACTATTAACATTAATTGCATTCACAACATTTTGTGTAAATGTAGAAAAATCATTGACATTTTTAGTGTTTTTGTATCCTTTAGGCATTATCTATATTTACATAAACAAGATAATAAGAATCGATGTCATGAGAAATCACCAATGTTTTTGCAAACACACATGAATTTGAGTCAAAGGAATATGAATATGATTATAAATAGAACCCTCAATCTAGAGATTCACGTAGTAGGTGTAATTGACATTAATTTCTTTGATGTCATAAGATGCACACATGAAAACACCAGTAAAGTTATAACCGATGATACAAAAAAATCACACAATATGGAGAAATCATAAATGTAATGCTAAGAGGGGAAAATAAGAAACCATAAAAGGAAAATGAAGCCTAAGGTTTTTGTTCAATCAATATGCGAGTTCACCAAATCTTCTAATTATTGTAAACCTAAAAGTTGAAAATTCTTAAAATTTGAATGTATAGTAAGATTTTGAAAATAAAAATTAAGATTGTAATATGAACTTTAATTATCACAATTAGGGTAGTATAAAGAGAGAAAATAGAAAGAGATGATATATCACAAGTAAAGAAATGAATTTAATTGATTTAACCTAAATGGTGTCTACATAAATCTAGAAAATGAAAACTCTTTCAAAAACATGTCATTAGTACACATCCACACAATACACACACACACACACACACACACACACAATTTTGTTTGCGGTCAGGTTTGATGGAAAGGTATAGGTATACATATCAAACATGTATAAGATGTTTTGAAACCATCCTATAGTTATAGCTTTATATCCGATGACTTTTTTGGTGTGCATTTTGGGCTACCTTTCAGAAAGGTCTATTGTAATAAGAGCCTTGAACCCTCCTAGATAAAATATGTGATGGTTATTGGACAATCCAATATATATCTTCTCATTTTCCCAAACCCTAATATCACTTGAAATGATAGAGAATAGTGAGTCATATACTAGGCCCATACTGAACCTCACATGCCACACAACTTGTTAATGTTGTGCACTATATATTGTAGATCAAGGCTCATGTAATTCTCCCAAATCAAGTGAATTATTTTTGATTCACATGTGTTTTTTATGTTAAATAAATACAACTATGAAACCAATGTGAAATACAATGATCCTTCATTCAACATGAGACACTTGACATGTATCTATAATTTGGTTTGGGAGTGATTCATATTTATAATTCTTATCTTAAACTTCTCTCGAGAGATTTAGTATGTGTATAAGTCTTTTTATAATTATATCCAAGGTTCCTTATGTGTGAGAGATTATAATGACCTTAGGGTTCAATTGTATATATACGAGACTCTTTGTTGATTTCTAGTGCAAGACAACTTGAAAAGAAAACATAGGTCAACTTGAGGAAAGTGTCAAAATTTGAAAATTGATCATTACACATGAAGAGGATAGGTTTTGCAAGGGCTTAAAGGTTCAACATAGAACCTATCTAGGGGTTCCTAACCTAACTAAGGGATCAATAATCAAATAATACTAAAAAGGATAAACCTATATAGAGTTATATTGATGATCCTAAGGAAAACTAAAAGTGATCACGAGTGTGTAAAATTTATAGATAGAGGTAGACAAGGGGATATAAAGGTAATCAAAAGGAGTAATTATGTGTTAGAAGAGAAAAATATTCCTCACTAGTCTAAATTTCCTATAAGATGTCAACACTAATGTTTCTAAATGTATTAGAGATAAATATAGGTTATTATATAATCAAATGTATACACAAAATATTATGAAAAAGGATAGTGCAACATGTCCATAAATAAATAAGTGTAATTAAATAAGATTTTGTACATTACCCCTTGTAAATATAAAAATATAAATTTCATTTTTGTAACAATATTTCATCTAAAACAAATATTACATTTCAAATTTGTTATGATTTATAGTTTGTATTAGAATAATTAAGGGACAAGTTAATAATGAATATTAGATATAGTTAGTATAAATGTAATAATGCCAAGAATGGTTTAGGTTGGATAAATATTAATTCAAAGAGAAAGTGCACTATTGAAGACACCTAAGAATGGCCACTATACAATTATTAGTCACTAATAGCCACTTGTTTGTATTACCTCTCTTGTGGAGAAGGGTTATAATGATCCTTGGAGTTAAAATGAGACATTTTGATGTTAAAAATAAGGACATAAATATATTCACATTGAGTACCTATATTGTATAATTTTAATGTGTTCATATACTTATTGATTATTGGTCTAAATTAAGTAGTATTGTTTGTGTCAACCTTTATTCTCTTTCTCCCCTTTCTTTTTTCTCTTTATTTCTAAATGTCTAGTGTCTTGTCTTGATTATCCAGAGATACTCTTGGACCTTGTTTGAAGTTTCTCAACACACTTAGTCATATCTTTAGCATCCCCACAGCCCTAGGGATTTTTAATGTCCTCTTTTGGTTAGGGTGCACCTATATTTTAAATCTCATCTTCTTCACTTTTTAGTCATTATTTTTTCATTTTTATAGGTCCAAACCACAAACATGAAAGCTAAGAATGCAAGGGGTTTAATATGGCCAAAAGCATGGGAGGAGAGAGAAAATGTCCAAGGAATCAGGGAAAACAAGAATATTAGAGATAGAAAAACAAAAAATGTGGCACCAATAAGGGGAGAAGGAAAGAAGGGACATAAAGGAGAGACGATAAAACATTGTCAACACAAAAATGAAAAATCAAAGGATAATGACATGGAGCAATATGCAGCAATAAGAGTGTAATGCACATATAAATACACTAATATGATGGCAATTAACTAGTCCCACACCAAATTCAGGTGTCTACATACATGTACACATGAGCTAGACATGAACAAGTCTCATACCAAATTTAGGTGTCTAAATATGTGTACATGTTTTTATTATTTCCAATTGATTTAAAATAAAAAAAATTAAATGTATTAAAAAAGCAGTTAGATCAAAGTAGTTAGTTCAACCTTAGTGGCACAACATGTCTCAAACTAGTGGTCTTGAAACATAAATAAAATAGAAAAAAGAAAATGATTAGTTCAAATGAAAAGTGTATTTACAAATAATATCATGCAATATAGATTGTTATTTTTGAAGGGGTAACATACCATAATTTGTAGGCTATGAAGTGTTCGTCACTATCACTCATATTAGTTATATCATAGACCATTAATTTCATTTTAATAATATTTGTATTAAATTTAATATTTACTTGTAATTTGATGTTTAGAATGTTTTACGAAGTTCATTGTTTGTTTTAAAAAAACATTTTTCAATATTTTTAAAGATTGAAATCTATTACAATTTAGATCTTATGTTGTTTAAATATTAATGACTAAATAGTTTAGATGTAGAAATTAAATTGACACATTTGAAGTGTGTGAAATTGAGAATTATTGGGAGACATTTTTTACATTTGTCTAACTCAGTTAAAAGGGTTGCAAGTGCCTTGTTCGATACTAGGAGCTAGGATTTGTGGATGATGATATATCTCTAAGAAGTTATCCTAACACGTCCCAAGTTGGATGTTAGATTGTGTATACAAAATCTTTTTAAAGTAATCTAGCAAGGGACCTCCCAATGTATATTGCATGACTCCTCTATACACATGTTGGATAAAGTATTCAATATATGTATGAAGGATCCTTATAATCATGATAAGTTTTTGGAACTAATATTAAAAAAATTAAATTGTATATTGATCTTTGTGTCTATTTTGATTTTGAATTTCTAATCTTGATTAAAGTGATTTGTTTTTTAACTATATCAAAAAATATGAGGATTGGGTGTCACTCAAACATCCGAGCACCCCTTGACTCTCCCACATGGACATTATCTGTTAAACAACTTCAATGTGAAGAATAGTTTTGTAGAAATGTTTTTTTAGCAGTTTGTAATTTACATGAAATTTTGTTAATATCATAGATAGTTGAACATCATTATTCCTGAGATAAAATATGAAATTGTGAAATTTTTTAAAGTTAATGATCATCTCATGGTTTTCATTTCTAGGTTTAAAACATCACATACATACTCCAGAGGATTTGGCCTAATTAATGACACTATTGAACATGTAATTCAATATGATCTTGGGAGAAAGTTAATACAAAATGAGATTAATGTTCCACATCCTAGATCTAAGAAGGAATGCCCAAATAGAGAAAAATGAATGTGGATGTTAAAAAATTCAATGGTGGAAATAAACATGTAAAATATATATTTTCTTTAGGTGGTAGTGAATTTTGTATTGCCATTGTGAATTTTATAATCAATTAGGTTATTATTGTAATGAAATCAATTTATTATTTTTACTTCAATTTTGCAATCAATTTTGAGTTGTTTCATTTCATTAAACTTAGTTTCCTTTGTTTCCTTGAGTTTAGAATATGAAAATGTGAAATACTTATTTTTTTCAATTTTGTAATCAATCAAGTTGTTTCATTTAGTTAATTTTTTTTCATTTATTTATTTTAGTTTTTAAGTGTGAAATTGAACTATTTTATTTACTTCAATTTAGTAGGCACTGTGGTATGGAATGGATCAAAAACGTATAAGAGTGAGGAAGGTAGATCAAAATAGAGACTCTGAAAAGGAGAAATAATACAATGAAAAGAAAAACAAACCAAACAAGTTAAAAAAGAAACAAATTACTCTTCAAGCTCACGAAGCTCTTCAAACTCAATAAGCTCTTGAAGCTATTAAAACTCAAAAAGTTCTTGAAGCTATTCAAAATTAAAATATAACTTTAAAAGAACAAGAATATTTTCATGCTCAAGACATAATTTAGATGAAGAATTCGAAGGAAATAATGAACAAATAACAATGGATGAAAATGTTGATTGTGCTCAAGGAGAGGAAGAAGAAATTTTTCTATTTGGATAATTACCAAAATTGAATAATATTGAGGATATGGATGAAGATAATTTCACTACGATTGAAGAGAGTAAGTTCCATTTTGGAAACGCAATAAAGGCCCATTCAATGAAGATATAAAAATATTATTTTCAAAACAAATCTTTGATTGGTAACAAGACTTTTTTGATGTAAAGATATGGTCCTTGTTTTTAGTTGTTGGGAGTTGATTCAAAAGATACTAATAACATGAAAAATATTTGTTGTCCAAAATAACCCCCCGGGCTATATTGATAACTTACATCCATTTTAGACTTAGATAGGGAAAAATAAGTTAAGACTTGGAACAACTAGGCAAAATCTTAGTTTTGGGGAAAATCTCAATGAAATGGGAAAAACCTTCATGTCCTAGGAATTACTTCCCCTCTTGCAAATATCTTTAGTCCAAAACTTAGACAAAATTTGAGAAAATTGGTTCAAGTTGGGTTTTAGGGGCACAAAAAAAAATAGTTCCAAAGTTTGTTTTGTTCACCACATATCCACATCAGCCGCAGGGGTAGTTCAATCAGATAAATCGTCTTTTCAGGGCACCAATGAAACAATTCTTTTGGTCCATTATTTTTTCGATTGACCAACATAAGGTAAGTGGAAAGTAGGGAATTTCATCAGACATGTTGGGTTAATTAGGCACCACTGGAACATTCTCGTGTTCCATTCATTCTCCTGACCAACTGATGCAAAGCGTATAAAAGGAAGGATTTAAATCGGTTATGGTGGGGATTAGTGAAACAAATAGAACATTCCAATGTTACACGCATTCACTGAAACATCGAAAAGAAAATCCAGGTAAATAGGGGGAAAATTGGCTGATATATTGGCCCTACGGGGAACTATTAGAAAATTTCTCCCTTACCCTAACTACTCCGATAACCCCCCATTCCCTGCATAATACAATGTCAATTGGTTATGTTTCCCCCCTTGAAACAAGTAGATTTTTTCCTTGTTTCCTTAAGTACCGGATACCACACATTCACCAACCCAAAGAAAACATTAAAGTGGCGAATTAAGGCATATGTGGAACATCCCTTGGTTCCTCCCGTTCTTTGGAAATTTGTATGGGATGACCTGGAGTTTGTGTTTTTGGGCATAACTTTTGATCTAGAGCTATAAATTACACAAAATCAGTGGCGTTAGAATCACCTCGTTAAGGGATTCATTATGGTGTCAAGAAATCCAAAATAATAATATTATTTTGTGGGTCAAAAAGGGAAAACAACACGAGTTTAGGAGGGAAAAAATGCTATTTTAGGCACTTTAACCACCATAATTTATTTTTTATGGGAGCCCATGGTTCTACTAAAGCGATATAGTGGCATGTACATGAGAAAGGGAAGGATGCCAATTTTGGACTTGTAAAAATGATGACATTTTGTCCTTAGTGGGTGGTTGAGTCAAAATTTGAAAATTTACTTCACTTTCCCCCTTTCCTCTTTCCCCTTCTTTATATATTGGAAAAATTCTCTCATTGTAAAATGTTGGACCCTCTAAATTTGTAAAGGCACAATGCCAAAATGGTTTCCCAAGCAGGTTTTGAGTTGTAGGCCTCAGATTTAGACTTATGCAACATGTTTGTGCCTTCTTCCTTCAATGTAATGGTCTGCACATACTTCAAGAAATAAAATATGTTGTTTAGGGATTGCTTTATTCCCTAGCCTTGTATTTAATTTGCATTCTTTCCTCTCAATTTATAGTAGGTATGTTATGCATGTGTTTCCCTTGCAAATTTCTCCATTTTTGTTGTGTCTTGTGTAAAAAGGGAAGGTTAAATGCAGTTATGGGTCTGTGACACATATGTCTTCCCTCTCATTGCCTATTTCCCTCTCATTTTCCCTCATGGAGAGTGTTTACTGCCTTTTCTTGTTGTTATCACCTCTCTTGTTAGTTTAGGATTTCATTCCATATATCTCTCTAACTCTGGTCCCAGTAAATGACTAGTTTAGGCTTAGTTTAGTTGTATTTTAAAGTTTTAAGAGTAGTTTTAGCATTAGGATAGGTAGAGGGAACAATCCTTATCTGGAGGTTTGTCTTAATTTTAAAGGTCCCAAACCTACAAAAAAACCCCATGTTATCCCAAAGCATTGATATTCCATGATCAAATTAGGATGCTAATTTTTGGTGATAATAGTTTCTGGCACTCCCAACGGGACATCTCTGTTCTAATTTTCGTCTATTTTAGGTGTTCCATTGAAAAAATTCTAGCTACCCTTGGTACCTTCACTAATAATAGTTCTGGCACTCCTGGTGGGACTAATTTAATGTACTTTACACCTTCATTACCAACAAGATTGATGTGGTATTGATGATATTCAGTTTTTGGAAGTAGTTCTCAAACACATCTGGCCACTCCATTGGTCCAAAACACCCATTTTATCAAATCAACAGACCAATTTTCATCATTTCATTCCTTTTTTCCAAGAGGTTGTGCAATCATGACTTCACTTCCTCATTGGAACCCCTAAGTTTCAAGAGCAACACCCACTCAAGTCCACCTCCTTTCCAAAACTACCTTCCAAATCATTTTTATGAGCCTTATCATGAGGAATCTACATATGACCTAACTCCCACTAATCCATATAGTTTTTCCAATTAATCAAAATGCTTTCCAAGAACATGAGTATGCTGATTTTGGGGGAAGTTTCATTTTTGAAGATGATTTACATGTCAAGGGTTTAGAGGATGGAGGAAATCATGGTGCATATCAAATCTACCTTATAAATGAAGGAAACTCAAACTGGTTTTAGGTATCCCTATCCATGGAGTGGTTCTATGCCAAATTTTTTTAGCCCTAATCAAAATCTATATTTTATGACTGGGTTCTCTCCTCAAATATAAATGTGGGTTGAGTTAATGAAGGATCACCAATCTAGTTTTAAGGAACCTTGTCAATAGGGTAATCCCCTCACTATCATCATATAACTCTCCCATTCCCTCTTTCCAACCAACAAAACCTCAACCTAAGCTCCAAGTCTTTAGTTTTCATCAATGCTTCACCTACTGATCACTATCTTCCATTAAGCAAACCTTACACCTCTTACATTATTTGAACCTATGGTAACTCAGCCAAGAGCTCAACAGCTCCCTTATTTCACATAATAAAATTTATATGTTCCTGGTCCTCATGAAGAAAAAATGTTAAACCATGAAGTATTGTAGATTAACCAGCAGAATGAGTGACCAACTATTTGGTCTCAATTCCCCATTCCGTTCACAAGCAAGATGGTAAACCTTTCATGGAAAAAGGGGGTTATTCTTCATCCTTCTAGACATGAATATGTACATGCATTCCTAGAGGGACATGTTGGGAATAAGTGAAATAGAGCATAATAAGTTTAGAGTTTCAAGGCGTGGATCTCAAATTTTCAAGCTAAGCAAGTGATAGATCAAGAAGCAAAAACTCCACCACTTGCATTTGCATCTGAACTAGTTGAAGACACTTTAGCTTAGTTTAGAGGGGTTGAGATTAAAATATCTCAAGATTAATGTTATAGAGAAAAATAAGGAACAACAAATGTAAAGTTTGAAGGATTGGAGAAAATATTTCTAATTCAAGGAGATTCATCACCATGAAGCTATCAATCAACCTCCTACAAATGCATCAAAATCAGTTAAGGAAAGTTTCATTGTTGCTAGTCATGACATATCTATTAAGGAATGGATTGATTATAATGACATAGTGGATTAAGAACCAATCCTCTAAAAAAAATATTGATATTCTTCTTGATCAACCTAAAATGGAAGATGAGTTAGATGAAATCAAGAAGGAGGAGGTTGAATTTAAGGAGCACAAGACTGAGGAGGAAATCCTCAAGGGCCAAATAGAGGAGGAGATCCAAGTTGAAGATAATTTTGATCTTCATATAGAGGATGAATTGATTTAGCCCAAAAAAATGAGCTTGAAGCTAATGGAATCCGTAGGCAACTAGAGGAAAGGATGTAAAGTAGGTAGGTTGAAATAATAGAATGTAATGATACTCATTTCCTCACATGCCTATAACTTATTGCACTCTTGGAGAATTGCAATGATGTGCCAAGATCATCCTTCAATTCTGCAACCAATCAAATTGATCCTCTTGTTGTTGTATTCTCCTTTAGACTTGAAATAGAGAAAGATATGTTAACAACTACATATCAGTATTTACCTCTTTTCACATAATCTTATTTAGGGAAAAAATCATGAAGAAGGGAATGCAAAAGATGAATTCATACTTTCTGATAAACGTGATTCTCATGAGCAAGAGGAGTTTGAGTTTGAAGTTCCACACTTATTGTTTGGGGATGGGGAGATGAAGGAAGAGCCTGTTGTTCAAACCAGTTCACATAAGGAGCAAGAGGATGAGTTTACCATGCCCAAAGTCCTTGCTTGAGGATGAAGAATTCATTTCCAAAGTAACAATCATCACAGAAGAGGAAATTTTTTTTTAGCGTCAAGAAAAAAACCAAATTAGATTCAAACATGATTCTTAACTCCTAGTTTGATGAAGAGGATACCAATGCAAGTGTACAAGAAAAGGTATTTGTATAAGGTCAAGTAGGAAAGGTCCAAATATGTCTATAATCATCTAAAAATATGATGAAATACCTCTACTAGCTCCATTCATGGAGTGTCATGCGAGGAAGATGGGTAAATCAAAAGGACCAGCCAAAGAAATACATAGAGTTCTTGCCTAATCAGGTATATGACTAGTCTAGAGACATAGAAGGAGTTACAACTAGTCATGCTTTTTCTTAGAGCACGAGGAGGATCATAAAATTGCCATGGATCAACTCAAACACCTCTCAAACCCCTAATTCAAACCAAAAACAATTATTTTTTCTTTTTGTAGTTGTTGATGAGAAGGGAAATCAATTTCAATACAATTTTCCACTTTCATTAAATACCATGTTTGTTGCAACATTGATCAAGTGGTCTAATTTTGTAAAGAAGGGAATCTATTTCTCCCTGCTAATTGCTGGGTTTGTCTAGTTTTCTTTTCTTTTGGTTAGAGTTAGAGTATATTAGAGTTTTTTATTGAAAAATAAGTGGTTGTGCATATTCTGCATGCTTCCACTTGGAACATGTATGATTTTCCATGTTTTTACATAGTTTTTGTATCCCTATTATTGTTGCATAGTCCGTTTGAAGTAGGTTTCTTGGTGAAAAGAAGGTGTTTTGGGGAAGCTCTCCAACGTACATCCACTCAACCCCCCAAGATTAGAATGTAAATCAAAGTTTCATGTCCCTTCCTTGGCCAAAAATCAGTGTTTTGGAAAAAAATTCAAGTTCTAAATGAAAAACCCAAGAAATCATCTTTTAGAGTAAGAGTATGTAGTTCCATATCAACTCATAATCCATGTATTGCTTCATGCAAGCTTGAGTGTATTTTTTTCATGTTTTAAGATTAGTTTCAAGTTTTTTGGGCCGAATCCATGCCCAATGGATGCTTTAAGACCACGTGATCTCCTATCTAGTTGGTAGGGAAGACATGTTGAGTCAACAAAATGTTGTATAAAATAACCCCCATGATATTTTGATAACTTACATCTATTTTGAAAATAGACAAGGAAAAAATAAGTCAAAACTTGGCAAAATTGGGGAAAATATTAGTTTTGGGGAAAATATCAATGAAATGGGAAAAACCTTCATGTCCCAGGCATTACATCCCCTCTTAAAAATCTCTTCAGTCTAACACTTAGACAAAAAATGAGAAAATTGGGTCAAGTTGGGAAAAAATAAGGTTCTGACGGCACACATAGAACAATTTCAAAGTTTATTTGGTTCACTGGCATATTTGTCTTAGCTGCAGGGGTAGTTCAATAAGATAAATCAACTTTTTAGGGAACCAATGGAATAGTTATTGTGTTACCATTATTTCACTGATCACCCAAGTTAATCCAAGTGGAAAAATAGGGCATTTCATAGGGACATATCAGGTTAATTGGGCACCACTAGAACGTTTCCAGTGTTCCATTCATTTTTCGACTGACTAACACAAATGGTATATAAATGACGGGGTTTAAGTCAATTATGACTGGGCTTAGTGGAACATGAGGAATGTTCCAACATTCCCCACATTCACCAAAAATTATGACGAGAAAAGTAGGGTAAAAAGGGGGAAAAGTGACAGATATATCGACCCAATGGGGAATTGCTAGAATAGTTCTCCCGTGCCCTCACTATTATGATAACCCACATTCCTTGCACAAGAAAAATTCAATTGGTTATGTTGGACCCCTTGATACAAGTAAAAATATTTCTTATTTATTTAAGTACCCAAACACCCTACATTCACTGACCCAAATCAAAAATTAAAACAATGAATGAAGGCACAAGTGGAAAATTCCCTAGTTCCTCCCATTCCCCCCAAAATCCGCCTGGGTTGACCTGGAGTTGGTTTTATGGGCATAAATTTTGATCTAGACCTCTAAATTACATAAAATCATTGGCACTTGGAATCATCTCACTAAGGGATTCTGATTAAGATAAATATAGAAAAATATGAGCCTAATCTGAATGCAAGATTGCAAAAAATAAATGAGTAATGAAATACTGAAATATATCCAAGGAATTAAGCAATAAATAATAAAACCCTAACGTAAAAAGAGAGGATAGAGAGCCTTAGCTAATTCACAGAGTTATGGAAAGTGCGCAAAGTTGGAAAACTAGAAAATGCGAAGCAAAAACCATCACATTGGAGCACAAAAAATGTAGATACGAGGAGATAGGCTAGACTGGGGCTCTTAGAGAGGGACAAGGGTGCTCATGGGTGCCCTAGGCCTTTTAATGGGTGCTCTGGTCTGGGGAAATTCTTACAAACCCAAATTCTTAGGGTCACAAGATGTTCAATGATTCTCCCCTTGTATTGTTATGAATTTGCACAATGATCGTTGAGGTCACTGGAAACTCGAAATAAAGAATAAACCTACAAAACCCTCAAACAAACATCAAATCCTAAAAAAGAAAGATGTAAAATGAGGGGTCAGAATTTCCTCAGCTGCCACAATGATGGATTTACTACTGAGCGTTGCACTACGTATCAGACCCAATGTAGTTCTATGTGTGTGTGCGGAATTGTGCCCTAGGTTTCTCTGGTGTATATCACACTTGGAATAACGAGAAAGTTGATAGATGTAAAATATAATAAATTTGTGGATGGAATAGAATTAAATTCCCTCATATGAAGTTTGATGTAGAAAACCATCCCTTATGTCCCTTGAGATGGAGTTAGATGGATGTAATGAATCTCTTAGATTCCTTGATAGATGCAACATTAGGTGGAGATAGATAGTGCCAGCACTTGGTCCCTTATTATGATCATATAACTTTATATTTATATGATTCTTTCATTGTAATTTTGTAATTAACCCTGAAAAAGGATGACCACCAAAAAGATAATATGCTCAAATGGATAGAAAGGACCCAAAATTGTGAGAGTAAATTACTAATAGAACAAGATGTTCCTAGAGGGGGCAGGGGTGCCTAATGGTGTTGGCATCTTGGCTAAGGGTGTTAGTGTCTAGGATGAAAAATGTTGAAGAGTAAAAAGGACAGACTAAGAAAGTAAGGTTGTAAGACCTAAAACATCAATAAGATAAGTCAAATAGCAAGATGACCAAATACATGGGATAATTAGTAATTTTCTTACTTAGGAATCACATGAATAATATTATGTAATTAGGACTAGATAATTACCCAAAGTGCATGATTACATGTCTCTACATTTTTACTCCACTTTATGTTGGTGAGTGGAAATCTCGATAAAATAAAATAAATAGAGATGCATACCTGATAACCATGTAGATTGATGTAGTGAAAGCGTGTTGTGGGACTAGACAAAGCATGAAATGATAAAAAATGTGAAGCATGTGAATGCTAAGGATAAGGAAGTGCAAAAAGTGAAGATAAAAATGAACCTAGGGTGGAAATGCATGTGTAGATATCATGATGTATACCTGTTATTGATGTCAATGTGTGTGATATTATTGATGTTGAATATTATTTCCCATACAAATGGACAGATTTGCAAAAGAGAATTTGACAAGTAGTCAAATATGAGTGTATATGATCACAATATGTAAAAATTATGTAAGTAAAGTATGTGAAAATGATGGAAATGTGAAAAATTAACATGTGCACATGATCTCATCATGAGAAAAGGGTGTAGAAAGGATCATGTGGATGATGTCGACATGTGCAAGTTCTATCAGGTGATTTCATGCCAGTGTAATGGAATAAGTGTAGGGAGAGCTATCTAGTGTTCGTATACTAACCTTTAATTACTTCCCATGCTATGTAAAACACCACTGCATATTGTGTGTATGTGCTAAGGACTCTCTTCCCTATAAAATACTTTGTGTATGGAGTTTCTATAGTACTGTGTTGAACTACCAATCGTTGTACTAATTTTCCCTTGGTCTTAGGTAATCCAAGAAAGACCATTGTATTTGCCCTTGGTCGCAGGTATATATGAAAGGTCATGGTGTGCTAATGACCTAAGTCATAATTTTGAGCCCTATCTGAAACTAAAAACTTTGTTGTATCGATACCAATGTATGTGTACAAAACTGTATGGGGTGACTGATACACCCATATGATGCACCCCCTTCATTTGAGGTGCATGTGACACCATGTGAAAGGAGCATGTGACCGTAAAAGAGGAGCAAACTATTGTATTGAAACTATGCCTTGTAGGGGGGAGGGAATTTTCTTGGTAGAAACCAAGAGCACACACAAATAAGTGGATAGGGAAAACAATTGTTAGTATAAGAAAATAAAAACACTCATGTAAAAGATGAAAATGTAATCTAAGCAAATAATGTGTAATCTTAAGATGCACAGTAAACACACAATAAGAAAATGTAGACCATGTGAAAATTAGTGTTATAAACATGGGACATCACTTACGATGTTGCAAGGACAATCAGATATCTAGTAGCAACAAGCAAGTAAGACAAGTGTGCACAGAAAGACAAAAGGAAAATCCTTCAAACAATGATAAGCATACAATGGCAGACATTGAACAAACAATGTAACAAACAGCCATGGAAGTAAAATAGTCCTTGTAAAAAAAAATGTTACACATGAGGAATCACTCATTAGCATGTTATAAAGATAAAAATTATGTCAAGGAATGTATTATATCCAATAAAGTAATGTGCTATGGAGAAAAATAAAACAATAACACCTATAATGTATGCAAAATTTGATGCCCTTAAGAGAATATTTGGGACTAGTAAAAGGTACTATGCAAAGCTTCCATGCTACATGTAATGGACATGTAGAATCTGTGATCACAACTAGAAAGGAAAGTGAATGTGTATGTTTGTATGATAAAGATAATGACATGCAAAATAGATATCTAGCATGTGTAATAAAGTGAACATGTAACAGGTAAATGAAACCAAAATATATAGTATGTTGTTATGGATGAGATGGAATGGAATGCAGAGTGAATGATAGGAGCAACCTGCCTCCCTAGTAGATGTGTATATACGCAATGAGGTTCATTTTTTTATGCCCCCTCAATAGTCAAGAATGAACCATAAACGAGAGTGCGTCATCAGGAAATGGTTTGAGCGAAATGTTGTATGTAGAAAGGGTTGATGAATTGAGTGTAGATTGTTGATTTTATAATGATGATGTGTAGATGATATTGAATGTGACATAGGGATGATTTGATTTTAAATTTGAAGAATTAGGTACTAGGATGTGTGATGATTTAGCCTAAAGTGTATATCACTATAAAGATGAGTAAAATGGTAGTATGTGTGTTGATGTAGCACAAGTCGCATATCACAAAATAGATGAACATGATGATGGTAGAAAATGTGATGATGTAGCAAAAAACATATATCATGAAATGAATGAATAGGAAGAATAGAAAGGGGTGATGATTTATCTTAAAATCATATATCACAATATGAAGAAATAGAAAAGTTAAAAAGGAGTGATGATTTAGATTAAAGGAATATATTATGAGATGTGTGAAGAAAGCACTAACTAGGAATGTTACATGATAAAAGGATTAAATGATTGAATGTGTGAGCTGATGAGGTTCATTTGATATGTATATCCTCAGTAGTTGAGTATGGACCGTGTGACTAGAGTGCATCTTCAGGTAGTGAGTGCAATGCGCCTAAGTAGATAAGTAAGATGCGTAATATGTGTAGTAGATGTGGTGATGAGAAAATTTCATATTTGTGTGACATGTGAAATGTGTAATGTAGAATGTGTAGTGTCTAATGCTAGATGTGTAGATTATAAAAATGTATGATAATGTAATATGTAAAACGTGTGTAATGTATGGGTGTACAAAACACAGAGTGAGGATGATGCATAGTAGATGGAAGATGAGGATTATGTATATGTATAAAAGTGCATAATGTGTGAAGGTGTGTAATTTGTAGTGTGTGAGGTTCATGTGAATCAGATGCCCTCAACAATCAAGTGTGAACCAAAGCACGAGAGTGCGTTATAGGGTAATGCCGTTGCTAGTATGTGTAAAGATGTATATGCAAGAAATTATGTGTAATAAGGTGAAACTAATATGTGTATTTATGCCAGGGGGAAGAAATAAGCGTAATGCCCCCCAAGTGTGTGATGATAAGGGAGATCAAGTGCCATTTTCTAGAGTATCATCATTATTCTAATCGAAGCTAATCGGGGTGGCGTTAGAGATTTGATAGGAAATAATATGAGGATCATATAGAGAGATATTGTGATGCAAAGTGTATATGGTCATTACATATTATTAATTAGTGAAAGGTGCTAGCAGACACCCATGTGCATACCAATGAGTAATATTTTGAGAATATCCAGGAGATGAGTCATTACTGGTAGAAAATTTTCCAAATGGCATGGGAAAAGTAATAGAAGTGTGACTGGAGTCTAAAATGCCTCCAATATAATCAAGCCAAGATTACTCGAGTGTTAATGGAGAAGTGTGAGAACTACATGCAATGAATACTGTGAGATGAAAAAATAAAGACCATATGTAGACGTAATGTGAAAATAACTGTGATAAAGATGTGGTGAATGAGGAGGTGGTAAGATATCATCAAGCATCAATCAGAGCCTAGATAAGCCATCATATGTGTATATAGTATTGGAACAAGTACAATCCACTAGAATATTATGCCAATAATATTTTTTATTAAGAGTGTGCATGTGAAATGAGGTGGTGTAGATGTTGACTGCTCAGAAGAGGGTGAAACATCATCTAAATTATGGAAAGACCCCCTGGTAGAGTACCATAACATTAGTAGAGGGAGGGGTATTGAATTTATATTCACTAGGGCCATCAAACAAAAAAGTTTCATTGAAATAAGAGTCATTTACATCAATAGGAGTGACGTTGAGTTTTCCTAATGCTTCGTCAATAATTTCAACATGATCAATGCATCGTCAGAGCCATCAGAAAGCCGTCAGAATCATCTATGTCTGCATTATCATGTTGTACTATAGTATCAATTATGTTAGTAGGTGATGCACTAGATGTAATAGGAGCATCAACGGGATGATTATTATCCAGTTTAAGAACAAGAAATGTGGGTGAAATGATGGATGTAGAGTGAGTAGAAATAACTGGAGTGCTTGGAATAGTTGAATAAGATTATGAAAAATTAGACTAACCAACATCATATGTATCAATGCTATTGTATTGAATAATTTTTGTAGGAGGAATGGGCATAACAGTAATGATGTATATGTGAAAAAATTTGAAGGGTTCAAGAACCGCAACAATAGTATCTTCATATCCATCATGTAATAATTTGACACACTGGTGTATAGTAGATGAAACTGCTTGCATTTCTTGAATCCAAGGTCTACCTAGTAACATGTTGAATTATAATCAAACATTTATCACGTAAAAGTGTAGTGCCCCCAAATTTCTCGCAACAAAATTTCCAGGTGTAAAGTCTGACTCCAATAACTTTTTAAATGTCCCTTTCCCTAATCAGTGTCAAATAGGAGTTTTTAAAAAATGTATGGTCATCCATAATAACATAGGAAGTGGTGCTGTCAGGTTAGCAACATATGAGGTAACTTTTTCAACAGAAAATGGAGAGTGACTCATCCTAAATGCCTTTTCAGACTTGTCATGTCCCTTGCAAAATAATACAAGCACTTTATTTCAAAATCAGAGGCGTTAACCACGTGAAACCTAAGCCAACATTGGAAATTTAGCAGTATTTGGTTGGTTCAGTGGATGTAAACATTGTAGGGGACTGTGCTAAACGAATACCTCACTAATATTTATCCTAAAATCATTAATAATAAAGTTAATCATCCCTACGCATGGAAATAAGCCTGTAACTCTTATATCTCCTCATTTTTCTATTTGCAAAGTGATTGAGCTGGATCTACATCTACACCTAAAGCCGTTTCAATTATTTTTGAGAGAAAGGAAACTATTTTTGTCGTTGTTTTTATTTTTTTTAGGTAGAAGAAGAAGAAAAAGAGTTAGGATTGGGAGGCGTTCGATTCATGTGTGGCATATAGCCATAGAGATTTGTTTCCTTTCTTCTTCTAAGCATCTATGCTATACGCACTGTAACATTTCTGCACCACTCTCAGGTAGTTGATAGCCGCCACTTTGTTTTTTTGCTCTGTACCTAGTATTTTAAGTAGCTATTGTATTGTTCAAGATATTGAGAGTGACCTTTACTACTATTCCACTTATGTCTCTGCAAGACATGTCTCTTTCACCCTCCGTCCACATGGAACAAACTATTTGTTCTTTGTCATCTACTGCCATTGGAGAATAGAGAAGTGTATAAACATGTATAAGGGAAGAAAAGGGGATTTGTAATAAATGTTTTATAAACCTATAGCAAATGAAGTCAAACGATTCACTCTTGCTAGAACCATCTCATCTGATATCAAAATAGGAAGCTTTTGGGTCAAGGTAGAAATGTGTTAAAGGAATTGCATAAAATCTTATGTTAGGAGATTTGTGTTTGGGCTCGCTTTTACTGCTAAGCTCTCAGTTTGGGTTAGAAACTGAAGTTGTTTAAAGGTTTGTGCAACAAAAATTATTGAAGATACTTTTGGGTTGTTTAGAGAAATGCCTTAATGAGATGATACCTCATGGAATGAAATTAAGCTTTGGATGTTATTAGGATGATCCTAGTGAATTAAAGCAACAAATTTATTTTAGAAATGTGACTGAAAAGAACAAAGCCAAAACTCAGTATCATTTGTGGGTATTCTCCCAGCTTGTACCAAAATGGGGAGATTTGGAACAAGGATTGGAAATCCATAATAAAATAACATGAATCAAGTATTATCATAGGTTACTACTAAACCGCCTTTAGGAACCTGATACTAATCATGCATTCAACTCGAGGTTTTGAATCATGGAAGGGAAGTCACGTTGGGTGTAACAACTTTAAGTTTTTTGCGAGTGGCTGATCGAAAGGGCAAGGACATCTAAGACCAACTTGTCTTCTTCCAGGCATGGTATCCTTACCTGCATCTTTTATAATTTTCGTATAACTTGGTTCTTCATTTACAATATAATAGAAATAATATACCATTGGATAAGTATAAAATTGGATATTTTAATTATAATGTTAGTGCAAAACAATAAAATTCCACCTTGTCATTTACGGTACCAATTTACAATTTGACTGTCAACCGTGTTGCTACCATGACCTTATACGTTGCTAACTCAGAGTACTATAAATAGGATTCTCATGTCACTGGTACTGGTAAGAGTTTAGATGAGTCATCAACTAAAATAACCATTTTTTCTACACCACAAAGTTAGAAAAACACAATGTTTAGATACCCTCAAGACAACCTTCTGAAACCCGAAAAAGAGTTGATAAGTTTCGTCGGTATCCCTTGTTATGTGGGGAGTCACATCAAGCTTTAGATTGAATTCGATTGACCATTTTTCTCTCTTTGCCACCCCTATAAGAGCCATGTTACCCCGTTTTTTCAGTTTTAGGGAGCTGCTAAAACTAAAAAGTTGGTTTTCATTTCATCTCACCAATTAGACCCTGAGTGAAGGAACATCTTTTCCACGATCGCAAACCTCTATTATTTCATACTAGACAAATTAATTACAACATTTAGTTTGGGGGGAAAACACATTTCTATCTATTTTGGAAAAGGGTTTTTGTAGGTCTCTCAGTTGTAGTTTGACTAGGTCAAACTGGACCAATTACGATTGGTAGCTTCAAAAAAACCTATCACCATTTATAAACTATTTTCTACTTCTCAGTTCTGTCAAACTCTGGTGAATTCTCCATATATAGGAGAACTGGTAGGAAATTTCTCGTTGCGCGTTCACCCATTCAATGTCAGTTTCATATGTGTTTATGATGCCCTCAAGATAAAATTTGGTTGATTTGCAACCATGCCACTTACGACTGATAGCCTCGGAAAACTAGCCGCAAATTGTAAAATGTTTTTGAGTTCTAATTTCCGTCAGATTTTGTAAATTATTGGTATATAGAAGTACACAAAGGAACTTAACCATTATACATTTTCCCATTGGAAGACATTTTTCGAATGTGGTTCCTTAGCCTCCAAGCTAAATTTAGACATTTTCACAGCTATTAGAAAAATGTGAAAATAAGGTTATAGGACCCTAGTCAATACAATAAACCACCATTAAAAAAACTAATGAAACTTATAAATGAATGTATGAAACTCTTTCTTGGGGCTTGTTGTGTTAAATGTGATTTTTAGAAAAATAATGTTTATCTCTTGTCTCTCTCTCTCTCTCCTCTTAGATAAGATATAAAATGAAATAAAATGAATGTATGTAACCTATATTGTTGCATGTGCATTATTATTATTATGTAAATGGAAAAATAAAGATGATAATTATAATGAATTTAGGTGGATGCCATGTCATCGATTTTTCCCTAATTCATGCTCACATGGTTTTGCATGGCGCAATAATATGGCAAAATGATGTGGTTGTAATTCATTTGTGTATTACTGAAATTTATATATATTAATGAAAAAAATATGTATTGATATGTTTACAGTAAAGTTTCATCCTTCTATTGCTTTTAAATAACATACTGTCCTTGTCATGCATGTAGTTTAAATAAACTTGTAATTGTTCCTTGTTATCGAGTTTTAAGAGGTAGCCCATTAATTACTTAATTCTCTTATTGACTTAATTTATAACTATGTTGTGAAAAATTACATCCTCAATAGAAGGAAGAAGTATCTATTTATAAATTAAAACCAAATTATTCTTTAAACACCTTCAATTCATCATCTTCCCTCGATTATTGCATGACTAGTACATGAGCTTTAACACTATATAGTTGAGAACAACTTGAGATTTAATTCTAGATTGAATGATCCTCACTTCTACCATGACCATAATTAGTATGAGTGCTAGTGTTTACCAACTAATGTTTGTTCCCTTAGGTGTCATGCTTTGATAGAACCTCGTGATGACGGGATGTGCCCTTGTGTTTTGCTTTGAAAATCTTGCATCTAGTATAAACTTCTAAACTTGGTCCTAACGAGGTGTTGAACCTAATGAAAATAAAAACTTGTGATTAGTAATGTCCGTTGAATTATGCCTCAAGCTTTGTTATGTACTTATGAAATGAGGGTTTTAACCATGAGTGGCTACCCACGTATTTAAGATACCTATTTATGGCATCGGATTTTTGAAGCCTATTTAGGAAACAAACTCAGGGCTGTTATCATGAAAAGAGTCTTGACCCTAGTTGTGTATAAGTTGTGGGGTAAGCATAATTGTTTTCTATAATTATCTTTCTGGGTATATTTTACCTCTTTTCAATGTTAATTGAAATTGTTCGAATGTGGAATTCTTATAGGAATAAGATATAATCATACACACTAATATATTTTGTCAAATAAAGTGAGCCAAGCACTAGTCATTAGAAGTATCATAGGGTGTATAAAATTATAATTGTGTATCATCCATGTAATACACATATCAATACTTAAATTTTCTTCTGCAATAATCCAAAATTGGTTAAGTGTGAAGTTCATATTTTAGGATCTTCGCAATAAACAAAGTACATTTGACATTATGATTACCAATTATTGTAAATAACTTACAGAAGGGATTTTAAAAGGGTAAAATTTTACACACTTTTACATTTGAACTCCTTCTGGATTCTTAGATAAATGTGCCCCTTATTATGGAGTAGTGGATTACTCATGTGCTTCTCATATGGTGTAATTTTTCCTCCATCCATGAATACTTTTGAAGTTAATAGTATCGTGGAGCCTCTCTTATGGGTATTAGTGAATTTAGTTAAATTTTGTATGCATATTCACCCAATGATTTAAATTGTTCCTTGTGAAAAATTAGAGAAGCATATAGTTTTTGGGTTGTCTTGTTATATGAAATTTAACACTTGATGAATCTAGGTGGAAATGAAATGCCCATATTCACTCAGTGCACCAGTCACTACTCGTTGTAGTCACAAACTTTTTAAGTGTAAATTATATTTCATTTGAAACTTACAATTGTTCTATGACAATGCCATATAGTGAGACCAAAGTATGATGTAAGTGTAAAGAGTAAGCTAAGAGTTAACGGGATTTTGGGTTAGGGAATAATGTCATACTTGCTTCTTGCTTATAACTCAACTAGAAATTTTCATGTTGTAAAAATTCAAATATGAATTTCTCTTGGTGAGATCAAAATTTATGATTAAAAAGAAGTGAAAATCATGTGCATGTGTGTGTGTGCGCACGCGCGTGCGTGCATGAATATCCAATTACTTCTTGATGTGAAAATGATTCAGTATGGATTCTTGGTACAAGTTATTGAACTATAACAACTAGATTAGAAGGAAAATAAAATATAACGTATATTGAAAAATAGGTTTATTGGAATATGTATCTTTAATTCTAAATCTCCCTTAAACCTAAGTTCTTCCTTGAATTCACGTTAGCTATTGATTTTTGTAACAAGGGTAATATTTAATCTTGAATAAATGTTTCAGAATCATAAACCTTAACATAAGAATGAGATAATTAGGAATTTTGTATGTTCTTGAAATATGATACATAATTATTTAGTTATGGACATTATCCTATGGGAGAAAGATCCCAAATTAGCATACATCATATTGTAAGTTGAATGTTAAATGAATTTTAAGAATATGTAGCTGGAAAAGGAGAATTTATCCTTGCATGACTAAATGTATAAGTACTAGAATTTTAATCTCATAACTAAGATCTAACCATGGTAATTTGTGTTGATAGTTATGAATCCTTGGGTCCTTTTGGATGGTTTGTGTCATTGCACAGTATTTGGTTCATAAGGGAAGGTTTGGATATCAACATGTATATGGTGTTATCATGTTGTCCATATCTGGGTGAAATGTTTTGTTGAGGTGTCCTATGTGATGTTAAGTTTATTTATTGGAGCACATGTGGTGTTGTGTAGGGAGCATTTAAAGTCCAACTCTGTAGAAGGATAATTTATAACTATTTGTATTTTGGTGTTGAAATTTTTCTTGGGCATTACATATGGTAGTTAAATGGAAAGGTTCATAGAAAACAAGCTACTCTGGGAATGAGATTGGAGTTGTGACTATTACCATGGCAGTGGATGATGATGGGAAGTGTTATGTGATAATATTTCCTTGTGAATGACAACTTGGTAATTGTGATCATGTGAATGTATCAAAAAATGTTTCGACTTGGTGTGCATGATGGGTGTTGTCAATGTGTATGGTGATGAGTGTTTTCTATCTCTTGGATTGAACATGTATTACCCATACATTACCACCTTGTTGGGTGAAAAATAATGTTAATGTGAATGGTGAAAGTGTGGTGGTGTTTCGTCATCTTATGATGTTGTGTATTTGTATCAATGTGCTATGTAAAAAGGGTGGTTCCTGATATTTTATATCATACCATGTTTTTTCCAAATATTGTGATGGTATCATGATGTATGTCATGACTACTATTTTGTAGATTGTGTATATGTACTAAGCATAAATCACTGAATATTAATCATATATACTGTATTCATGTGTTATGTGATAAAATGATGTGTCATGAATTAGGGGCATACCGTGATCATATGTACCATAAAGGATTGTATGGTACTTGACAATTTTGGTGCATTGATGTGGCACTGTTGATGTGTTACTAAGCTTTTAAACATTGTTGAAGATGTATACCCTGTAATTTAACTAGGCGTAAATAGGAACTATGGTTATTGTTTGAAAGAATAACAACAGTGCTAGTAA
The DNA here is from genome assembly GCA_019776745.2 of Taxus chinensis. Taxonomy (NCBI): domain Eukaryota; kingdom Viridiplantae; phylum Streptophyta; class Pinopsida; order Cupressales; family Taxaceae; genus Taxus; species Taxus chinensis. Next base: position 662,680,440 of record CM034152.1, read on the forward strand.
TGTAGTTATGCGTTATGAATAATACTTTACACTAGACGAACCTACCGGAAGAAATTGTTAATAGGGTATGGGTGGAGAGAGGAGGATGATGGACCAAGTTTTCAATGGAGGTAAGATCTAAGGAAACGAGTGCGTAGGAAGTGGAAATATCAAGGAGATCTGATAGCACAGTGTGTGTCCAAGAAGTAGACTAGTGACAAAATGGATGACCGAAAAAATAGGTCGATGTAGATCAGACTTAGACTCAAACTTGGTAGGGTCAACTAGCATCCCCTTCTAGCACGGATCTAGAGTTGTTAATGAATAAAAATCCTATTTGAAAATAACTGACTATGTAAAAGGATCCTTGTATGAGTGATTCAGAAAATGCAAAGGTAAATGCTCCAATATGACTTATATGGATTACCTGCAAATATGAAACACAATGATGATAGGAGTGACAATGGAGATTCCAATCAGTGGAAATATGGTGGTACTAAGAAAAGAGCCCACATAGTGAAATGTACAATGGTGATATTTCTATACTCGTATTTTCTTCAAATTGACATTATTTTCTCATAGTGGTGATAGAACCAGTTGTAAATGATTGATGCATTCTTAAATTTTGAAGGCATAAAATTTTAAGAAATCGAGATGTACTCAAAAATCCTATATCCCTAGTAAATGCAGGGGTATGGTCGCCATTTATAGGTTTGATGGTGATTTTTAGATGGTTCTTTTCAATGATTGTAAAAGTGGGTACATCTAGCCTAGCCCAAGGCTTGGAAGATGTGATTATCCACAAGATATTTGAAGCCCCTATGGTTAGGTGGGATTAATGTCGTTTTGGATGATTGGAATACAGGTTAGGGTGTGATTAACTAAAACTGACTAAACTAATGTAGTAATGTAGGCTATTAGTCTAATCTAAGTTATGACATATAACACATTAAGTAAATGAAGTAAAACAAATGCAACAAATGAGATATGTTAATGATCTAACGAAATATAAAAACCTTAATGTGAAAGCAAGGAAGAGTAAAAAACTTAGATCGATAGCATGGATGACTTGTCAAACAATATTACAATGATGCATAACTGGAAAATCAGAAGTCAAGTAATGACTATGTCAGGAGTCCCGCAAAGGGGCAGAGTCTGGGTTTATAAGGATAAACTAGAGTCATCTATGAGATGACTGAGGTTCCCACAGGCACTCTGGTAAGCAATACCAAGTGCCCTGGTCTAAAGAAAAAGGCCTCGAGACTAGTGCTTCATAGGGTCTTGGAAGATGATCTGATAACTATTCATTGTGTGTGCTGCATTAATGTTTCCTGTACTTGTGGGAAATGCTCTAAATATTCCAAGAGGAAGAAATAATCTATAAAATACCAAAAGGAAATATCAAAACCCTAAAAAAGAAATATGTAAAATGAATGGGTTCAGACTTACCTCGGCTACCACAATAGTGGGATTAATAACTAAGCCTTGCACAACATTTCATACCCAGATGTGTGTGTCTGTGTGGTGAGTATGTGCATGTGTGTGTCCCTGTGTGTGTGTCTGTGTCGTGCCCTAAGTGCTCTTGTGCCAGTTGTACTTTTTGAAGTAGCGAGAAATAGATAATTGTAGAAAATGTACTAGAATGTGTGTATGGAATAGAATAGAATCCACTCCCTCTATGAAGTGTGATGCAGATGTCTTAGCTTGTGCCTTAATGATGGAGCTATGTGGATTTCAATGCAATAGATTGATGTAACTCTAGATGGAGTGACAATAGTAGTATGATGTTAGGTCCCTCATTATGGTCTCATAACTTTATATTTATAGGCTTGTCTTGATCTAATTTTGTAATTAACCTCAAAAAAAGGATGACCAAAAGAAAGAAAAAGACAAAAAATGGATAGAAGAGGCCCAAAAAATGTGCTGGTAAAGTTCAAAAAGGGTCAAGTGCACCTCCTAGGTGGGACCAGGGCGCCCATGGGAATCCCAGTACTAAGTCTAGGTACCCCGTAACTAAGACTAAAATAACGTGGAATGTTAGAAAATGGTTGGGAATATGGGTGCAATGGGTCATAAATTATGAAATAAAATAAACAAGATGACCAAAATATGGGGGTTAATTTGTAGTTTCTTCACTCAAGAACCTTCTAAATAGTAGTATGAGACCAAGATAAATAAAATGTCTCTAGCACATGATTTTTTTACTAAATTTTTCCCCCACTTTATGTTGGTCAATGGAAAGCTTGGTAACATAAATTATATAGAGATGCATAATTGATCTCTATGAAGTGTGTAGTAGAAATGTGGTAAAATACTAGATAAAAATCATGCGCAAATAAAAAATGATGGAGGAGCCTAGAAACTAAAGATGAAAAATGTTTGCAAAGCTAACGCATAGTGATGAGACTGTAGCCTAGTGATAGAATGTGTGATGTGTACCTGCAATGGTGTAGCTACCAGCATGTGTTTTGTCATGTAATTTTGTTGTTATCATCGTTATTGTTGTTGTTTCTTGTCGTTACCCCCATTTGACTATTTGTTTCTCATACAGCCATGGACCTACAAGGAGAAAATGATTAAGTAGTTACATATGTATGTATGTAAGTGTAAAGACACTATGTAAAAGATGCATGTGATATGTAAAATATGCAAATGTAAATAGAAAATGTAAATGCAAATATAAATGGAACATGTGCACCTAATCCATGTCGAGAGAGAAAGTGTAGAAGGATATCCTGTACTATGATTTTTTTGGGCGATCTCACACCATAGGATGAAGAAGTGTAGGGAGGAAATCCTCTGTGTCCTCCAAGCTCTAACTATTTCCGTAAATGTGTGTAGAGATCTCTATAGTGTCCTATTTTTTTGGGTAATCCAACACCACTGGCTGAAGTAGTGTAGGGAGGCACACCCATTGTAACCTCAAAGCTTGTATATGCTTCCCAGAAATGCTAAGGATATCATGTCCTATAAAATATGTTGTATATGGGGTTCGTAGACTAGTCTGAACCCACTCGCTCAATATAACTGAATCAAAATGGTGTAGAATCTTTGTGTTGGTATGTAAACCCTCAAATGAATCCCCTCTATTCGGGGGAACATTTGACGTCACTGATAGGTGAAATTTAGCCCAAAAAGAGGGCCAACCGCATGTATTCTGAAAAGTGCTTAGTAGAAACCAAGGCACACACAATAAGGCTAGCCAAAGATAAGTGTAAACACACACGCATGAAGAAAACAATGTATAAGCTATGTAAAATAGTGTAAAATCTCCTGAGAAAAGTAATGTAAAAACACAAGAAGACAATAATGCCACAAAAATTGGTTTACAAACATGGGACATCACTCATGATGTTGCAAGACATGAAAGGCCATCATGGCCACAAACAATAGAAAAGTGTGCACACCAAACATAGGGCAAGGCCCGCAAACAATAACAGAAAATGGAAGATAATGTAACAAACAAGTATGGAAACTAATATCCATGCATAAAAAATGTTGCACATGAAGCACCTGTTAACATGTTACAAAGATAGCTAGTATGTCAAAAGCATGTATAAAAAATTAATGTAAAGTTCTAAGTCACAACATGAAACAATAACACCTAGAAGAGACGGATGTGTGGATGACCCCAACGACTGGTGTAGGAAGGGTAGAAGCCAAGCATCCATGTTGCATGTAAGATACCTGTATCTACAATCACAACTAGATAAAGGCATGATCGCATCATTGTATGATATAGATAAATGACATACAAGTAATCAAACTAACATGTTGAATAAAGTGAACATGAAGAAGCAAAAGTAAGAAGGAATATAAGCAACCATAGTATGCAGTATGTTATGGATGGATGGAATGGAATGCAATATGGAGTGATAGGAGCTGCATGCCCCCCAAGTGGATGGAAATGTATGTAATGAGGTTCATTTTGTTTCCCCCATCAACAACCAAGAATGAACCGTAAATGAGAGTGCGTCATCAGGAAATGGTCGAGTAGTATGTATCATGTCTAGCGTGCTGTGATGAATGTGTATATGCGTAGTAGTGATGATATGTGACATGTAGAAGAGATGTGTGTGAAATTATAGCCTAAGCGTATACCATGATGAGATGAAATGTGAAGTGATGATTTATCCCTAAGAGTATATGACTACAGGATGACTAGATGAGTGATGATCTAGCACTAAGAGTATATCACTATAAGGTGTAAGGAGGGTGTGGTGATGTAACCTAAGGTGTATACCACTATAAAATGATAGAATAGGTGATGATTTATCCTAAAGCGTATGTCACTACAAGATGAATAGTAGGGAGTTGTGATGTAACCTAAGGTGTATACCATTACAAGATGATATAATAGTTGACGATTTAACCTAAAGCATATGTCAGTACCCTAGGAATGTCACATGGTAAAATATTGAATAGGAAATGTGTGATGCGTGTAAGGTCCATTTGATTTGTAAACCCTCGGAAACCGAGTACTAACTGAGGAACTAAATTACATCATCGGGTAGTGAGTGAAGCGTGTAAAATAAAATGTAGTGTATGCATAGATGAAAGATGGCCATATGATGACTAGTGTATGTAAGGATGTAATGTGTAGAATGTCTAGATATGCTATGTATAAAATGAAAATTCAATATTTGTAGGATGTGTAAATTGTAATGTAGAAAATGACTTGCAATGTATATAGAAAAATAGGAATGTAATGATTGACTCCTATATGATGAAGACTAGTAGAATATGTGTGAAAATATGCAACATAGTATGTATGGTAGGTAAATGTATGCAACTACCCTGATGTATGAGATTAAAGTGCAATGTGTAATGCCTATGGTGAAATGTGTGGGGTTTAGTGTAGTAATAATCCCTCAATAGTCAAGTGTGAACCAAAGAACAAGAGTGTATCATTAGGTAATGACAATGCTAAAACATGTGATGAAAGTGTGTCTAGTTGAAAATGAAAAGATGATAGATGTTATAAAAAATGGGGGGGGGGGGGGGGGTTGGGGGGAATTATTGAAGCAGTGGTCAAGTAATATCATCTAAAATATCATCATGGTAATGATCAAAATTGTATGAAACAACACGGGAAACCTAATAAGCAATAGTCTCTTGTTGGTCATTAAAATAGCCATGAACACACAAGTTATACAATGTTATGGCATATTGGTCATCAGTAAAGGGAGGAAATGGACATCCTTAAGTGTACCAAATAGTAAAATTAGGTGATTAACAATGAAAGGAGCTATTACAAACACACACAATACCAAATGGTATAGGAAAAGCTATATCAGTATGACTACAGTCAAGTGTGCCTCCAATATAATCTAAGTAGGATTGGCCAATGGTAAGGAGAGAAGAGGTATGATAATGCGCAAGGTGAAAAACTAGATGGAAAATGTGGAGTCCATATGCAATAGTGAGAATAACATATCCATGATACAAATGTGGATTGTATAAAGGAGAATGTAGATCTTCAAAGGAAAACCAAAGCTGAAGGATACCGTTGTGTGAACATATGGTGGCCTTGTAAGAGGTATCAAATGATATGTACTTCAAATAAGAATCATTCATGAAGAGAGTAAAAGTGAATGGTGGGTGTACGAATGGTGATGGTTTTGGAAGTGTAGATGATAGAGTGATGTCCGTGGACTAGACAAGCCCTTGATATGGGATAATAACAATAGTAGTAATATGCGACATAGAGGGAACTACATCTATCATACAAATGGAACCATCAAATGGTAAGGAATGGGGTGGTTTGTCCACAAGTGGAGGTGATGGAGGGGTAGGTAAAGCAACAAAACATTTTGGAGTACATCTCATATAAGGTATCAAATAATTCGTGATATTAGGGGTCAGTGACAAAGCAGGAGGAACCATATCAAACATACAAATAATGGTGTCAGAGTCATGTGGATATTTGAGAGGTTATGATCCAAGAGCAAAATATGGGGAAGTAGGAACAAACATTGTATTAGGAGAGTCAACTATTTATGATGTGGGAGAATTAATGGGCGAATGCGAATGAAAAATTTCTTGTGATTCAAAAATTAGAGGAGATGCAAATATGTGGTCAGATTGAGGAGCTTATGCTTCTTCAAAAATCCATATTATAACATTAGGATTGATGGTACATGTATAAGCAATAATAACATCATCTAAATCTTTATGATCTATATCAGAGTATGGAAGGTGAATAAGTGAAGGGAAAGGTGTATAGCCAGAAGAATAAGCAAGAGTATTAATAAAGGCATGACAAAAGATATCAAATTATAGGATGATTGGAGATTTAGAAGGATGATTTTTATCCATGATAAGAGTCCGGTTCACCAAAATGATGAACTAAAATTTACTAAACTAATGTAGTAAAAGATAGTTTATTTATTCTAGGAGGACATATAACTCAGCGAGTAAATGTACTAAAACAATATGTAAATAAGATAAGTAAATAAACTAATGAAATTAAAAACCCTAATGTGTAAGAAGGGAAAGGAAATAACTCAGTTGATAATGGATGACTATCAGACTGTGTCAAAGTGATGCACATAAAATTAGAAAGCAAGAATGAATATGTAGGAGTGCTGAAAAGGAGAGACCTGGATAATGTGTCTAGACTGGGGTACCTGAAAGAGGACTGGGGCGCTTGTGGGTGCTTTGGTAAGGAATCTGGGTACCATGGTATTAGAATTTTTTTTGGAACTAGTGCTCATAGGGTTAGAAGGTGAGTTGAAACTATGACTTCCTGTCACATTAATTTTTTTGTATTGCGTCGAATGCTCCAGATATTCCAAGAGGAAGAAATAACTTGGAAAAGACCAAAAGGAAGTATCAAAATCCTAAAAAATAAAGATGTAGAATGAATGGGTTATATTGATGGAAGCTTCCACAACAATGGGCTTACTAAGTGAATGTTGCACTACATTTCAGACCCGAATGTAGTTTTGGTGTGTGTGTGTGTGTGTGTGTGTGTTGTGTGTGTGTGTGTGTGTGTGTGTGTGTGTGTGTGTGTGTGTGTGTGCGTGCATGTCATGACCTAGGTGCTCTTGTGCCAATCACACTTTGAGAATTAACGAGAAATGAAAAAAATGTAGAAAATTTAGTAGAATGGGTGCATGGAATAGAATAAAATCCCTCCCCTGATGAAGTGTGATGCAGATGTCCTAGATTGTGCCTTGATGGTGGAACTATGTGGATGCCAATGCAATAAATGGATGTAACTCTAGATGGAGTGATAGTAGTGTACGATGCTAGGTCCCTCATTATGGTCTCATAACTTTATATTTATAGGGTTATCTTTCTCTAATTTTGTAAATAACCCCGAAAAGGCCGACCCTAGGAAAGATAAATATGAAAAATGACTAGAAGAGGCCTAAAAAAATGGCAGGAAAGTGCTAGAAGGATTAGTGCACCCCAAGGTGGGACAAGGGTGCCCCAACCGAGGCTAAAATAACACAGGATGTCTAGGGATGGCTGGAAATATGGGTGCAATAGATCATAAATTATGAAATAAAATAAACAAGATGGATAAAGGATGAGGGTTATTTAGTAATTTCTTTACTCAAGAACCTTCTAAATAGTAGTATGAGACTGGGATAAATAAAATGTTTAAAGTGTGTGATTTTATGACTACAATGGGATTCATCATGGAGTGGTTGGAACTATGGACCCACTTCGTTGTATGGGGGTATGCCCTAAGGGGTCATAGGGTTGTGTAGTTTTTGAACTATAGGTTACTATGCCACTTGGGTGGGGGTGACGGGGCTCTATGTGCCTAGGGCCATAGGGTGACCCAACCTCATTAAATGGAGAAATAAGGATACATGGCTCTCTGGTTGAGTGACCTGATAGATGGGGCTATATGGTTGAGTGACCCAATGTGAAGAAATAAGGTGACGGGGCTCTATGGTGAGTGACCCAGTTTGGTTTTGGCACTATGATTCTTTCTCTTTGGGAGGTATATGGAGGTGTTTGGTGATACTTTGGGAGGTATATGGAGTTGTTTTGTGATGCTTTGGGAGGTATATGAAGTTATGTTGTGATTTTTGGGAGGTATATGGGGTTGTTTTGTGATGTTTTAGGAGGTGTGTGGAGTTGGTATTATGAATTATGTTTACTCTTGTGAGTATTTTTAGGAATTGTTATGATTGAGGTTTGACACTCCTCTTGGTTAATATCTAATATTAGATATTGTCTTGGTATTATGTTGGTACAGTCATGGTATTTGGGTCATGTAATACCATTTGTATATGTATCAGTGTGATGATTTTGTTTTTCAGTCACATGTGTGTGTTGGATTTATGCCCATGACATAATTGTTGGAAATTATTTATTATGTGGACTACTTATATTTCCATGGTGGAATTAGAGGTCTTGTGATGTGATACAGTCATGAAAGTATGTAGCAAGATGTCTCGTAGGTCGTTTGTGTTGTGTTGAGTTTTGTGTGAAATCTTGAGGCCAATTATTGTTGGGAAACCAAAAACATAAGACAATTGAAATTCTAAACAATGAATACTAAGAGTTTGAGATTAATAAATACTATAAAAGAAAAGACTAATTGTGAAGTAAAGTAAAAGATAACAAACTACCAATCTTCATAGAACACTAAAATTTAAGATATGGCCGAAATTAGTTTACTTCCTTGTAGTCGCGTTATACCGACTAGTTGTTTTATTAAATGATATGTGTTGTTATTGAATTTCTTGCCTATGTATCCTTTGAGCTTCGGTGTTGTGTCGCATTGAGGATGATGATCTTGTAAGGAGAGGGAGATGTAGTGCCCCCACATTTCTCGCAATGTAATTTCCATGTGTAAAGTTTGACTCCACCAACTTTGTCAACATCCCTTTCCCCAAGCCGTGCCAAATAGGAATTTTAAAAAACTTATGGTCATCCATCATAGCATAAGAAGGGGGGACTGTCAAGTTAGCAGCATATGTATTACCTTTTTCAACATAAAATGGAGAGCGACTCATCCTAAATGCCTTTTCAGACCTGTCACATCCCTTGCAGAATAATACAAGCACATTATTTCAAAATAAAAGGTATTAACCATGTGAAACCCGAGCCAGCGTTGGAAATTTCATAGTATTTGGTTGGTTCAGTAGATACAAACATTGTAGGGGACTGTGCTGAATGAATACCTTTCTAATAGCTATTCTAAGATCATTACCAATAAGGTTAATTAGCCCTGCACATGGAGCTAAGTCTGTAACTCTTATATCTCCTCATTTTTCTATTTGTAAAGTGATTGAGCTGGATCTACATCTACACCTACACCTAAAGCTATTTCAATTGTATTTGAGAGAAGGGAAACTATTTCTTCTATTTTTTTGTTTGTTATAGGAAGAAGAAGAAGAAGAAAAAGAGTGATGATTGGGAGGCATTCCATTCATGTGTGGCATCTATCCACAGAGATTTATTTCCTTTCTTATTATAAGCACTTGTGTTATGCACATTGTAGCCTTGTTGCACCAGTCTTTGGTATTCGATAGCTACCACTTCATTTTCCTACTCTCTACTTGGTATTTAGAGTAGCTATTGTATTTTTCAAGATATTGAGAGTGCCCTTTACTACAATTCCATTGATGTCTCTGCAATATTTTTCTCTTTCACCCCTCCCTTTGCGTGGAACATACTGTTTGTTCTTTATCAGTTGTTGTCATTGGAGAATAGAGAAGCATATAAACAAGTATAAGGGGAAAAAAGATGATTTGTAAGGAATGTTTTATAAACCTCTAGAAAATGCAGCCAGATGATTCATCCTTGTTAGAACCATCTCATATGCTGTCAAAATAGTAAGATTTTGGGTCAGGGTAGAAATGTGTTAAAGGAATTGCAACAAATCATATGTTAGGATATTTGTGTTTGGGCACACTTTTTCTACCAGGATCTCATTTTGGGTTCAATTTTGTACAAAAGATATTCTTGAAGATACTTTGGGCTTGTTTAGAGAAATGCCTCAGCGAGATGAACTTCATGGAATGAAATTATGCTTTGGATGTTCTTCAGATGATCCTTGTGAATTAAATCAATGAAGTTCTTTTAGAAATATGACCAAAAATAATAAAGTTGAAACTCGGTATCATTCGTGGGTATTCTCCCAGCTTGTACTAAAATGGGTAGATTTGGAGCAAGGATTGGAAATTCATAACAAAAGAATGGGAATTAGGTATTGTCAAAGGTTACTACTAAACTGCCTTTGGGAACCTTATACAAATCATGCATTTAGTTCAAGGTTTTGACTCATGGAAGGGCAATCACGTTGGGTGTAACAACTTTAAGGTTTTCGTGAGTGGTCGATCAAAAGGGCAAGGACATCTAAGACCAAATCATCTTCTTCCAGGCATGGTATCCTTACCTTTATCTTTTATAATTTTTTTATAACTTGGTTCTTCCATTTGTAATATGTTAGAAATAATATACCATTGGATAATTATACAATTGGATATTTTAATTATAATGTTAGTGTGAAACAATAAAACTCCACGTTGTAATTTACGTTACTGATTTACAATTTGACCGTCAACTGTGTTGCTACCATGACCTTATACATTTGCTAACCCAGATTACTATAATTAGGATTCTCATGTCACTGGTATTGGTAAGACTTTAATGATTCGTCAACTAAAACAACCATTCTTTATACCCCACAAAGTTAGAATAACACAATATTCATATACTTGCAAGACACCCTTATGAAACTTGAAAAAGAGATGATAAGTTTCATCTGTGTCCCTTGTTATGTGGGGATTCACATAAAGATTTAGAATGACCTTGATTGACCATTTTTTCTCTCTTTTCCACCCCTCTAGTAGTCATGTTACCCCATTTTGTAGTTTTAGGGCACTGTTAAAACTGAAAAGTTGATTTTTGTTTCATCTCCACCGTTTGGACCCTGAGTGAAGGAACACTTTTTTGCCTTCATAAACCTCTATTATTTCTATAAGAAAATTACTTACAACATTCAGTTGTGCAAAATAGATTTCTAGCTAGTTTGGCCAAGGGGCTTTGTAGTATTTTGGTCGTAGTTTGAATAGGTCAAACTGAACCTATTACGATCAGTGGCCCTAAAAAACCCGTCGCTGTTTATAACCTAATTTCCATTTGTCAGTTCCGTTGACTCTAGTGAATTCTCCATACATAGGATAACTTGTAGGATATTTCCCATTGCGCGTTCGTCTATCAAACGTCAGTTTTAGATGTGGCTTTATAAACCCTCGAGCTAAAATTTGGTTGATTTACAACTTGGCCACTTATGACTGATGGCCCCAGAAAACTAGCCACAAATTGTAAAATTTTTGACAGTTCTGATTTCTGTCAGATTCTATAAATTCTTGGTATATAGAAGTACACGAAGGAACTTAACCATTATACATTTGCCCATCGAAAGATATTTTTTGAACGTGGTTCCTTAGCCTCCAAGCCAAATTTAAACGTTTTCACATCTATTAGAAAAATGTGAAAATAAGGTTGTAGGACCCTAGTCAATATAATAAACCGTCATGAAAAAAACTAATGAAACTTATAAGTGACTGTATGAAACTCTCTCTTGGGGCTTGTTGTGTTAAATGTGATTTTTCAGAAAAATAATGTTTCTCCCTAGTTTTTCTCTCCTCTCTTAGATAAGATATAAAATGAAATGAAATGAATGTATGTGCCTAACCCTCTCTTTTTGTGTGTGCATTATTATTATTTTGTAAATGGAAAACTAAAGACGATAATTATACTAGATTTAGGTGGATGGCATGTAAATATTTTTTTGCTTATTCATGCTCACATGGTTTTGCAGGGTGCAATCAGATGGCGAAATGGTGTGGTTGTAATTCATTTTTGTATTAACAAAATTTATTTATATATGTTAATGAAAAAAATATGTATTGTTATGTTTATAGTAAAGTTTCATTTTTCTATTGCTTTCAAATAACAGATTATCCTTGTCGTGCATGTAGTTTAAATAAACTTGTAATTGTTATTTGTTATCAAGTTTTAAGAGGTATCCCATTAATTAATTAATGATCTTAATGATTTCATTTATAGATATGTTGTGAAAACTTACATTATGAATGGGAGGAATAAGTATCTCTTTATAAATTAAAACAAAATTGTTATTTAAACACCTTTAATTCGTCATCTTCCCTTGATTATTGCATGAATAGTACGTGAGCTTTAACACTATACGGTTGAGAAAAACTTGAGATTTCCTTCTATATTGAATGATCCTCACTTTGACCATGACCATCCTTAGTATGAGTGCTAGTGTTTACCAACTAATGGTTGTACCATCAAGTGTTGTGCTTCGATAGAACCTTGTGATGACGGGTTGTGCCCTTGTGTTCCACTTTGCAAATCTTTCATCTAGTATAAACTCGTAAAATTGGTCCTAACGAGGTGTTGGACCTAATGTAAATAAAAACTCATGATTTAATTAATCATGTTATGTACCTATGAAATGAGGGTGTAAACCATGGGTGGAACCTATGTAGTAAGATACCTGTTATCCAAAATAAGCCCCTGCTTATTTTGGCTAACTTTCCTTCATTCCTTACTTCCTTGTGCCTCAGTCACATTTTTTCATTTTTTAGGCACCCAAAATTTTCTGGGTATTGCTTCATCAGATAGAGGATCTTCTCCCCTTTCCAGAAAGGTAAATAAGTCCTCCTAACTCCTTGTATTTTGCAAGTTATGGCTCGACGGAGTTAGGAGAGGAAAATTTCCCAAAGCGGGCCCGCGGAAATTTTTTTGGCACTTAGCCTTTCAGAGCAAAAGGGACAAAGGGAAAATTTTGGCCTGAAAGCCCACAAGGAGATAAGAAGGTGCCACGTGGCAACACAGGTCAGGCCCACGGAGTGAAATTGAAGAATTTTCCAAAGGGTGCAAAGGGCGCAAAGGCAAAGTTTTGCCCGCTTTGCCCGCGGGCCTGTGGAGGAGAAGGAAAAGTTTGTGACAAGACCACCAAGCAATAAAATGCCACCATGTGTCCTATCAGAGGTGGGAGTCGGAGCGGCGGAGGGACATTGGAATTTTATCCAAAGTGGTCGACGGCACAAAGGTAAAAAATGAAGCGAAAGCCCGCCAAAAAGCCAGGTGGTGACACGTGTCCCAGAGCGATGGGGGCACAGAGTAATTTTGGAAAATTTTCCAAATCCAAAAAGGGGGTAAAATGATTATTTGATCCCACGGAGCAACTAGAGCATGCCATGTGGTAGAGAAGGAGTGGGGCGTGGAGGTAAAATTGGAAATTTTCCCAATGAAAATTTCCAAAAGGAAAAGCGATGTTTGGGCCCGCATTTCATCAGAAAATGGGAAGGTGACACATGTCCCAGACTGGTGGAGGCATGGAGGTTTTTGGGAAAATTTTCCAAAAGGGAAAAAATTCAAATTTCGGCTTGCGAACCCATTTTTTGCCATGTTTTCACCATTTTTGCCCTAAATCTTCAGAGGGGCATATCTTTTGATCCAGGGCTCATTTTTATGCATTCTTTATGTCATTGGAAAGATGTTAAAACCTTCTACACGATGGAGGGTTCAATTTTTATTTTTGATGTATGTTTATGGGAGAAAAATAAGAAAACATCTCTGGCATGCAAAAATACAAAAATGACATTTAACTACCAAATTTAATGAAGTATGGGTCGTTTTTTGGATCTACAGAGCAATGTACTTTGGCGTATGGGTTTTTCCATGAAGGCCATCACTTTGTAGGTGAGATTGAAGGGATTTGATTCGTGTTGAGCTCATAAACCATTTCACCTGTGTTTTTTTCTTTCTCTTCTTCTACTTTGCCATTAAAAAGCCAGATTTGGCTCATTGTAAAAGGTTTAATGTTTTTTTCTTGTAGACTCCCCTCTTCCCCTTGGCACATGAATTTGAGGAGTTTTAGAACTTCCATGGAACCTGTGACACATTTTTTTTCCTTTCTGCCAATGTAATGCATTGTATCAAATTTGGGAATGGTAATGCATGTTTTGTGAATGATTTCTTTCAATCCTCTCATGCATATATTATTGTTTTCCTGTCTTTCATTACATTTTGGCAATCTGTGCATGCTTGGTGTTACATCTCCATGATTTTTGTTTATTTTCAAGATAAAATTTCATCACTCCTTTGGTGTATCACCATTTTTACTCAGTTTTATTTCCTTTTGCATCTCTTAACTCTACCTCCTTGGAATTTAGAATAGGAATCAACATTGAACCTCTACAAAATTCATGCATACACCTAAATAGAGGGGTAAGAACCAAATTTCTCTGGAGAGTTTTCTCACCTTGCAAGATCCCACATCTTGGAGAAAACTCAATGTTATGCAATCACACTAGATGACCAAATTTTGGACTGCAGATCTTGTAACATTCCCATTTTAAGACTTTAGAATCAAGAGTTTTTTTTTAAAATAATGTTCACTGTTCTAAATAAAGCAATATTTAGAACAAACATTCCATGCCGATAAAATTCAATGGATAAACATATGTAGCTGTAATGACTCGGTGATTCACCGATCTATTCATTCCATAACTCGGTAAGCTACCAATATATTTATGTTATCTTATGTATTGAATACAAATTGTATAATTCATATACTTTGTCATCCTACCCTACACCAGGTACTGAGTGATCTATTTAAAGAACGTATCTGAATATCTGTTACCAATATTCATCTGATATCGCATTGTTTTAAACTTGGTGACATAAGATAACGTAACCAACAGTTTTTGATACTTTGGCCAAATATTTTTAACATAATGTGTATGTAACTATTCCTAGATGACATACTTGTCATGTTGGAATACGTCCTTCACCTCACTCCTCAATGATTGGTCTTTACTGACTACCATTAGTCCACTTGTTCCAGGTTTTACCCTAGCCCTAGATAGAAACATACTCTATTTTAGGAAGATGCTCACAAAGGCTTAGGGTATATGGGAATACTCATTTGACTTAAGTCATCCGGATGTGCAAACATACCCTGATCCTTTGGAAGATAATTCCTATCCTAAATATGCTCCTATCCAGACCTAGAGAGAAACTAGGTTCAAGTCCGAGTTCCAGATGTGTGTAGATCTAGATGATCAATGCAAAAGGATGATGCCACATGTCAACTACAACACTGTATTCTTGAGAAGACCCAAGCCTTCTCAAAATTACATCCCCGCAGTTGGCGTGTGCCAACATCCTACAGAAACTGCCTCATTGAGATGTACATACCCCCAAGGAGATTGTTAATACTTTGATAGTTTGGATTAAAACCTGATTACAACAACCCTTCCAAACCCTAATCCAATGCTCAATAAGTTCTTTCCTAAACTTGCCTTAATTAGCCCATTACGAACTTCGTTATTTTCATGGTCGCTTTTAACATTTGAACATATAGTTAAACTGCCAATTAACCGTAATTGTACAGTGTTATAATATGTCTTATTTATGAAATATAATTACTTTTTAGAAAGTTCAACACCAGAATATATCCAATATAAGGTAGAATTCATACAAAATGAAGTCTAATAAATTGTAGTCATACTTGCAAACCTTTTTGGTTTATATTCCATTAAGAAAGAGAAAGAGTCTCTCTCCACATGTTACGTGTTAGGGTTTATCCTACCCAATGTCCACATTTTCTTAATGTATGTTCATCACATGTTACATTACTATGTTATATATTCTAGATAATGAATATCATATTCTGCAACTTAACAAGCTGCATCATAAATAGGGAGATTGAACTAAATCCTTCTACCAACTTATGAAAAGATAACCAATTAACATAAAAATAATATAAAGAATATCAACAAGATAGAATCCATCTCTTCCATACAAGTACAAAATAATTTACACAACCAATGTAGGTAAACTCTCAACTTTCAATTTATCTTATAACTTATACATTTACAAGACTTATGCATTTAGGTATACTGCATAAAAACCGTCTTCATTATAAAAGAATACTACATTTCCTTTTTCAATAAAATCTCAAGAATGAATCATAATTCTTCACAAGGAATTAGATTTAATTCAGCCAATGCATCATATAAGTTTTGCCTTCTTTTATCACTTACAAAGTCAATCTGCAAAAATTGCTAGCACGGGTCAGTTCAATGAACTGAGCATGATAAGCACTAAGCCTTAAAATGAGGTGCATTCCAATAATTGTTCCATTAAAACAACCCTGTTTTAATGAGACAATTATGACATCATAAATATCAATATAAGTAATAACAAACGAAAAATAAGTACATTTAACTAAATGAATTAACTTCCAAGAGAGGAATGAAATATAATCCACTATATCTACCTTACAAAATTAAAGTTTAATTGATCTTATCAATTATCTTTAAGAAAACAACAAATCATATCATCTCATTGTTCCCAATTCTATCATAATAGAATACAACATTTATCTTTTCTTTAACCAAAAGAAGGGTTTAAAGCATGGTTCTCATTAGGGTGATTCATCTAAATCCTAAGAAAAAGTAAAAGAAGAACCATTACAAACTATGCTCAACACAAGACATCTAAAAAACTGAAACAAATTCATAACATGAATTAACGGTTTCATTTAAAGGATAACTACCTTAAATTTCAACATTTAAGATATTCATCAGAACAGAATCCCATTTCAATCCAAGAAGGAATAGAGAATTAAACAATCTACCTGCAATTCTAAATCTATTTCCACATGTTAGAAGTTAACATTTAAAGATCAAAAACCAATGTTCACAAATCAAGGTAGACTTATACAGGAGTTAATCTCCACTCAAGTCCATCCAAGGAGGATCCATAAAAAGCTAGAGTGCAAGAGACAAAACTTACTCAACACAAACCAACCAAAGCAAAGCCTTCTCAAACAAACAATCTGCCAAACAAGCTTACATTTTTAGTTCAATAAAACCGAATAATCTAATCTCTTCCTACATCATTTCTACAAATGATTTGAACAAGGAAAACCAAACAACTCATAAAGAAATATCCATTTCATAAGAGAATCAAAATAGAAAAGTTCAACCAATGAACTTATCCCAGTAATAGAAAGAAAGAGATCTTAATTAGAAAATGATCCAATCAATAATTAATTTTATTGTACTAACAAATGAATTTCCGCTTTTAATTCAAACATAAAAATTCATAAGCTAGTTCCCAGGAGAGAGAACAAAATCGACTCGTAGTAAGAAGAAAGCACACTGCCATTTTCCTTACAATTATTTACCTTCAATAACATGAGTTTCAATTCCAATCTCGGAATGAATTACGCATAACAGTCCTAAAAACAACATTCTGTTCCAAAGGAATCACATTCCTTTCTTTTTAAAAGATACAATGTTTTTTTACTATATCCAACAAGAAATAGAAAAACAAACTGATCAGTAAGCTAAACATGTCTAGAGTATCAACGAACTCAAAGACTAAAATCCCATTGTCAGGTTTCAATATTACATTACAAAAGAGTAATTAGTTCTTGATTCAATAAGCACTAAATACAAAAACAATATGAACATAGACAAAGTAATCCCATGATAACAATTCATAACACTAAAGTAATAAAATCTTCTTTTAAACGAAACCCATAGCTTATTTTAAAATATCTGAAGACGCGGGTTTCCACAAAACAGAGGGGAAAATAATACCCCCAATAAAATGTCATTGCCATCTCAGAAAAGACAAAATAGTTCTCAAAAAGGAATTACCAAATCCATTCATCAACAAAGATGTTTTCAGTTAAGATCTCAAGAGTTTACCCAATAATTCAGCCAAATATTCTCCCAATTTTATTTGAGCAATTGTTCAACAAAAGAGTTATAAGTTTTAAACTTTTAGTACAAGTAAAACCTAACTCAAAATACCCGAACAGAGTCGAACACGAAGTATCAACAAAAGTTTAGAGCTACACAAGTCTCTAATGATAGGTTCAAGGCAACACAAAGTTCCCATTCCATCTTATATTTTAAACAAGAAGTCCTAATACCAGCTCAAAATGAAACACGAGCTTCAACAAGAGTTCAGAACTATACAACTAACAAAATACGAGTAACGTGTAAAACACGAACCTCCATTAACAGTCTAGATTTTCACAAGAATAAAACATGGGTATAGAGCCACATATGGGCTTCAACAATAATCCCAAGTTACCAAAGATTCCCAAACATAGGTCAGAGCATCAAGAACCTCCATCACCAAATTTCATCAAACATGAAACCAAGAACAAGATCCAAACCAAATATAAGCTTGATTACAAGCTCAAGAAAAACACAAACTCCAACAAGATCAGACGGAACTCAAGGTTCCCATATAGTTCATAATCCACATATTGTAATGAAGGTCAGTTCCAACACAACAACCTCGCATACAAATTTCAGAAATGGAAAGCAGATCTACTAATACAAGCTTCACATGCATGTATCACTATTAAACTATCACAAAGACAGTTTCAAAACAAAAGTTATTTTTACCATGGATTATATCCAAGATAACAGAGATTATAAAACCCAGCAAACATGTAACCAGATAAAACATGAAAGCCAAGAATCTCAGAAGAGTAGAATCATTTTAATGAAACATTTAGAAGAAAGAAAGAGATCTTAAAGATTAGATCCTATCATGCCTGATAGTGCTTCTTCCAAATCGAAGGAGATCTCTAGCCGAGCTCACAACTTCTCCTCTTCTCCACGAAAGATCAAACAACCATATTATTTTTCCACAATGCCTCTTATACATCCCACGAACCAAAAATAGGTCTAATAATTCAAAAATAGCCATTAAGTGCAGTTCAATCTACTAGTTTGAAAAACTAGAGAGCATGTAGAGCAAAAATTGCGGAACACGCAAAGTGAAACAACCCCAGAAAAACCCGCTTGCATGCCTTCCAAGACGGTTTGTGCACGAAAATTGAAAACAATAAGTTTCATTAATTCCAATTTTCCCACCTATCCTTCCTTGCCACCGCCTTCCAAGTCTGGCGATTGCCAAATCAAAATTAACATGAAATTCTATTTTAGTGATACTTCCACATAAGCCTCCACCAAGTCACTAGCCCTTACCAAAACTGGCAGTATCCTATGCATTAAAAACCTTATCAATAACATAAATGCCATAGGAACTGTTTCCCTTAATGCATGCGACCACCTAATTCCCGTTTCATACCCATTAGTTTAGGATAGATCAAATTGCTTAGGTTAGACCTTAGGTAGTTTATAATATGTACCTTAGGATATAGCCCTAACAACAAATTTCCACCATAGGTCTTAACGCATAGCCTAAGGTAGTTTCCACATAGGTTAGATTCATTCACAATATAATAGTTTTAGGCATTAGGTTAGATCATCATAATACCTTATAGTATTAGGTTCTAGGTTAATTATAATAGCCTATTAACCTTTCCATATCCTTTAGCACAGAGCTTAGGTTAGGATGCCAATAAACCAACAAAGTAGAATAGGAAGCTTTAGGTTAGAATAAGAATTCTATTAAGTGACATAACTTAGGTAGCAAATATTCTTACCTAGCTTACGATTCCGTAGGATAGTCCTTTTTAGGATCTAGAATCCTTCGTATGCCGTGAATAGGCTGTATTTTCGTGTTCGTCAGTAATGTCCTGCCATGATTGATCTCTAAGGACCCAAGCACAACATACAACTGAATGGAAATATGTTCACATAAAAATCAAAGAACTTGTAACAACAAAGTTCAGTCAATATGTCTCTTCATACATGGAATGTCAATTTACCATTTGTTCAACAGAGTAGATTTAAAACATTCCTTGGATCAATTTCATCACTGAAATTGATCCAAGGATGAGTTAGATTAATAGATAAGTTTAAAACTCTTAAAGCAGATTGCAACTCACCTACAAGTGAAAAATGGATTCAAGGAATCCATTCCAATTCAGTCAAAGGATCTTAAGAACAAAAATGATTTGTCCATATCAAACATGATCTCCAACAATCAAAAGAACATATCTTTATAAGAAAAATCATATGTCAACACTTGAAATGCAAAGGAGGAAAATAACAACTGTCAAGGGTGTTATAGATCTGAAGGTCATTTAGGGGGTGTTGTAGATTTACACTAATAATACCTATGCATGAAATCCCTTGTTTTTAAAGCTCTATCTCTTTGCAAATAGGGGTGTTATCATGACAAGAGTGTTCTAGTTATGAATAATTTTTGGGGTAAGAATAATTGTTTTCTATAATTATCCTTCTAATATGGTGTATGCCCCTTTTCAATGTCAATTGAAATTAGTTGAATGTGGACCTCTTATACGAAGTAAGATGAATCACACACACTAATATATATTTTTCTAGTGAGAAGGGTAGTTGCTAAAATATCATAGGGTGTATAAAATTATAATTGTGTATCATGTTGTAATACACATACAATACTTAAATTTCCCAGGAATAATCTAAACTCAGTTAAGTGTGAAATCATACTCCTTAGGATCTTAGTGATTAAGTAAAGGACATATGACATATGATTACCAAATATTGTAAATATTGCTTTAGAAGGATTTTGAAACTGTAAAATTTTATAAATTTTACATTTGAACCCCTTCTCCCTATATTAAATAAATGTGTCCCTTAGTATGTAGTAGTGGATTACCATGTGCTTCTTATATGGTGTAATTTTCCCCCATCAATGAATTCTTTTGAAGTTAATAGATCATGGAGCCTCTCTTAAGGTTATTGGTGAAGGAAATGCTAATGCATATCCACCCAATTATTTAAATTGTTCCTTGGAAGGCATTTGAGAAGAATATAGTTGTTGGGTTGTGTTGTTATATGCATTTAATACTTGATGGTCTAAGAGTAATGAAATGAGTATTTAGGTGCAGGGTCACCACTCCTTCCAGTTATGAGTCCTTAAGTGTAAACTATGTGTCATTTGATTTAGAATTGTTCTAAAACAATGCTAATAGTGAGACCAAAGTATGACGTAAGTGTAAAGAGTGAAAGAGTTAACGAGATTTTGGGTTAGGAATAATGTCATACTAGAAGTCCTTATAACTCAACCAGACATTTTCATGTTGTTAAAAATAAATATGAATTTCTCTTGGTGAGATCAAACTTTTGAGAAAACTATATATATATATATCATGATTTGAAAATGTTGGATGGATTCAAACAAGTTATTGAACTATAACAACTTTAACAGGAAAATAAAAAGGTAACGTGATTGAAGGAGTTTATTGGAAGAGGTATATTGATTCTAAATCTCCCTTTTATCTTAAGATTCATTCCTGGACTTCACGTTATTTCCCTTTGTGTAACAAGAGTAAGATTTAAGCATCGAATAAACAATTTCAGAAGCATAACCTTAACATAAGAATGATAACATTAGGAATTTTGTATGTATTTGAAATATGACGAATAATTATTTAGTCATAGAGATTATTGTATGGGAGAAATATCCAAATTAAATGATCGTATTGTAATTTGAATGTTAAATGAAATTAAGAATATGTAGGTGGAAAAGGAGAATTTATCTTTATACAATAAATGTTATTGGAATTTTAAATGTAACTAAGATGTAACCATGGTAATGATGTGTTGTGGAGTTATCAATCCTTGGGTCCTTTTTGTGGTTGGATCATTACTAGTATTTTTTCAGCAGGGAAAGTTTGGAATTGACATGTATTTTTATTTATCATGTTTTCTATGTGGTTCAATGTTTTTTGTAGGTATCCTATATGATTTTAAATATATGTATTGGAGCCCATGTGGTGTTGTGTAGTGAGAATTTAAAGTAAAAAAATCATTATGATAATTTTACTGTTCTATTTTGGTGTTGAAAATGTGGGCATTACAAAAAGTCTGTGAGGATAGTCTTAGGACCAACTCTAATATGTAATGCAACAGTTCCTAGGCATGTGTGAGTATTTGAATCGTATCCCCGAATAAGAGTAGAGTTCTTAGAAATTAGATTGTCATTAATGCCCATCTGTTGAAGAAGGGAAGAAACACATAGGTTGACGGATGATCCATTATCAATAAACACACGTTTAATACAAGTGGTACTGATAACAGACGTGATAAGAAATGGTGCACATTGATTGTCTTTATTAAATGGTGATATTCCCTCATTAGTGAATGGTATATCATGTGGAAAATTTTTGAGAGACTGAATGAGGTTTGTGAAGGCTACCGTAAAATTATCACTTTCTATATGAATAGAATGAAGGGAAACCTCTAGTGTTTGATGATAATTTGGCACATTGCGCAATAATTCATAGAGAGATTTTTGCTTGCGTATTATTAAGTTTTTCAATGATATCATAGCCCTTAGAAGCAGTAGGGGGAGCCGAAGAAGTGATAGGTGGTGGGATAGAAAGGGTGGAGCCATAGGAAGACGAATTCAATAAGTAGTTATGACATTGATAGAAAGATCATCTTGAGGTGTAATAAAGCACGGATGATGCTGAGTGTGAACTTGCAAGAAATAAAAAATGGTAGTAACTGTAATGTAAGAAAATATTAGCTTGTGAATGCAAGAAAACAAACAAACTTGTTCTCCTAATCAATCTTCTCAAACAAAACCTCAGATAGAACAATGGATGTAAAGAAGGAGATGATTAAATACCTACACTTACCTATAAGTTACACAACTCCTTCTTTGATATGTTGGATAGAAGTTGGATTGCTCTTGGATTGCTTCAGATTTGTGTGGAGTCACTTGCGTAACACCTCCCCTTGATTTACCTTTGATAAGCTTGATGAAGATGATGAAGGATTCATTGTAGATGAATTATGGATTAGATTGATTGAATGATTGAAGAAGATAAAAAAGGATGATGTTGTGGATATACAAGATTCTCCAAGATATTTTAAGGTAGCTCTCATGGAGGAGGAGGGATCAATTTATAGTTTATGGGTGGAGGCTTCAATGGCTAGGATTTGATGGCACCCCTAAAATTTACAAAGCAAATTGCATTACTAAACAAGGAAAGCTAACACCATTTCCATCCATCTAGCCAAGGTTCTAAGTCTAGGAGTGTCACATTAAGATAGAAGCTTAAATGAATGATTAACTAGTATGAAAACAATACAAAATATAACTAAACATGCCTACTAATATGCTTGAATTACCTAACATGGGCCTAAATATACCTAAGAGGGAAATGAAATGGTTTTGGTTGCTACGCCAAACAAGGTGAAATGACGTCTCCCAATAACTACTTGGTCATTTTGGATATCCATCTACTAAACCCATTAAAGGCTTTAAGCAAGGTTTGAACTTGGTTATACATCATATTTATTATATGAGATGCAAATCAAAGCATGGTGTAAAGTATAAAGGAATGAGGTGCACCCTTTTTTATAGTTTTCCTTTTGGGAGAAACTTGTATTTTAATGCATGTGGGACTAAAAACCCCAAATTAGATTACAATTGCTAATCATGATTAGGCCTTACTAATCACAATTAGTGAATTACCAAGTGATTAAGAGGTGTGAATCCCTAATCAACTGCTTAGGGTCAACTAGGAGGCTAGGACAAGATTTTTAAGCTTACTGAGATGTTGTAGAGGTGAATGGGGTGATTTTGAGTGGTTGAAAGAGGGGTTTGAGTCAATACTAGGGTATATTGACCAAAAAAGGGCAAAATAGGCTTAATTAGCTAATAAACACTAATTTTCTATTTTGAAGAGGATTTTAACTTACAATTCACCATAAAGTGGCATCCTGAATGTGAAAGGGCTTACACAATCAACAAAGTGATATTAATTGGCTAAAATGGTAGGAAACGTTAGTTAATTAACAAAGAGTACTACTTATAATGGAATTGGCAAGGATGAGAGTGACTTGCATGCATTTTGGAAATAAGATTGCAAAAGTGGAATTTAGGTGTCTACATTTGCCCATGTTTGAGGTGAAGTTAGTGACTTCACTTCAAATATAATAGATAAGCATAAACAGGGAAATTTTTGAAGAAAAATTAGCAAGAATGAAGGATACCCCCTCGAGTGTCGATGGGGTGATAGAAGAAGTCAATCAACAATCGAAAATATGATTTGAAATGGATAGAAGAAAATGAGTCAGAACGGGCACGAAACCCTTAGGTATTGAGAATGAATAAGGATAGGGATAAACGTGGTTTTTTATTGCCTTTGGTGATTTGGAAGAAAAATTAGTAGTGGTAATAAATGATAATGGAGAAGAAATGATTAATGGAGAAATATAGGACAAGTACAACCTTTGCATCTAGCCTTTCCATAAGCAACCAGTTTATATCATTTTGTCTCTAGGTCTATATCATCGGACTTTATTTAAAATAAACAAAAGTGTAAGATAACATGAAAATCTAAATTATTAACAATTTTTTACTGCTAAAAATACGTAACTCCATGCAACATACATTATGTAATGCAATACGAGAAAGTAAAATGATATTTAGCTCCATGCAACATACATGTATGCAATGCAATATGAGAAATTAAACTAGCTAAACTAACAGAGAAACCGGTGGAATCACACATACTCAAACAAAGAAAGTTTAAGACAGTTGTACCAATGTTTTTGTTATCATCTTGTGGCTCGCAAATGTTCTAGTTGTAACAAAAATGGTTAAAAATGATGCCCTAAGAAATAAAACATACGAGGGAAAATGAAGGACACAAGTAGTCCTATGGAAAAACCTTCATGCACTACGACACAATATTTGGTAACTCATTGTTACATGAGAGGAATGATGTAGTATGCACACGAGATTTTGTTAATGGAGGTAGATCACGATGATCCATAAGTCATTTGAGACTATAACAAGTAAGAACTATAGAAATATGATTTTGTAAGACATATCTAAACGTTCGAGGATGATGTAATTGACACATGCTTTAGCTGCATATATGTTTTTTACCAATTTTTGTAAAAGTTTTAATTTTTACAAATATATATATATATAGATATATTTAACGATTTTATCATTTTTTTTTTTCAATTTCTTTTAAACAAATTTGATTGTTATATGCTTTGTATCACCTTGTTAGATTACGAGATAGCTTTAGCTAATATCATACTTGTATGTTTAATGAGATACCTTTGAGAAACATGTTTATATTTTTGATATTGGTGTGGGGGGGATATATTTGTGATCATGCGCAACCCGTCTTGCCCCATTGGTGATACGATATTTGATTATTAGCTTTTAGTATATATGCGTGATGTAGACTTAGCATATTTTTTTTTGATATATGATGTATAGATGTGATGGATATGTGTGATATGATGATGAAATTATAACAGAATGTACAAATAAAAATTAACAACCACAAGTTTAAACAAATCTAATCAAAGCAACACATTTATTTACAAGTATGCAATACAAAAATGGACTCAATGCAATACACTACATACTAAAGTGATATTCAATCTAAGTAAGCAAGTGAATCCAATTCAAAGAATACAATATGAAAAATTAATGCAACCAAAACCATACAAACCAATCAACTAAAAGTAAGCAAACCACCACTTTGTTTTTGTGGGACAATTTTGGGACGTTTTTTGTTGTTTTTGATTTTATTTCTAAGACAATTTTCTATTGTTTTGGAGTTTTCTAAGAAACTTATTTGAATGTTTTGATTTTTCCAAAGGACATATCTATATGTTTTTGGCATTTTCAAAAGTTATACGAATGTTTTTAATTTATTTTTCAATAGTTTTCCAAAGCAAACATGCAAGGAAATAAAGAAATGTGGATGCCCCCAGCGTTAGATGGGATGTACAAGGGCAAAATGCCATGTGGTATATGCTAGAAGTGACACTGCAAAGTTACCCTCAGCGTAAGATGGGTTCATTCAATGTTAACTTATCCGCACTTAGAAGGTTAGATTAGCCAAATCAGGGAAAAGAAAGATAGGCTCACAAGGGGCTCAGATGAAGGATAATATTAACTTAAGTCCAAGTTGTCATACTCCCTAAACCTAGGCTGCTTGTGAACAATGGACCCTCCCTTAGTGCCGTAAGTTGGTTTTCAGCAAAGGACTTGTCCAGAGTGTCACCATTGCGTGGTTTTCACTATTGGACGTACCTGTTTATTTATCTTTTTCTTGTTCTATTTTTATACTTTATTTGTTTTACTTTTCTTGGTATTCTATAGAGACCCCATACTTAAGCATAGAAGCACTTAAGATGTATCATGTTCATGGGTTCTCGAAGCTCTTGGCCATCTAAATAGGCCAACTTATATACACCTAAAGCAAACTTGGAAACCACAATGTATGGTCCTAGCCAGTTGGGATCAAATTTCCCTTTCTTTTCTCGATCTTTATTGGTGTTCTTCTAATTCTCTTTCAACACCATGTCCCCTACCTCGAACTGATGAGGTATGACCTTCTTGTTTTATCTCCTCTGCCCTAAATTGTGATACACTTTTAGGTGATTGAGGGTGCAAAGTAATTTCTCATCCAATAGCTCCAACTCTTCCCATCGGGATACTCTATAGTCCTCTTCTTCATTCAGGTAATTCCTTAGCTCGATACGCTAAGAAGGGATCTTGATCTCTAAAGGTAAGTCGGCTTCAGAACCGAATACTACAAAATATGGAGTTGCACCTATAGGGGTGTGAATAGAAGTTCTAAATGCCTAGAGATAAGGTGAATTTGCAGATGCTAGTTACGACCTTTTGTATTCACCATTTTCTCCATAATGTGAATTAAGGTTTTGTTGGAAGCTTCGGCCTGCCCATAACCTTGAGGGTAATAAGGGGTTGAAAAATTAAGGGAAATTTGAAAGCATTTGCAGAGGGTTTTCAGACTTTTATTTTTGAACGAGTTACCATTATTGGTGATAATGGAAGAAGGGATACGATATCTATAGATGATATGATTCATTATAAACTTTGAAATTTGGTGACGTTCTCTATAAGTAAGAGGAATTACCTCTACCCATTTTGTAAAGTACTCAGTGGCCATTATAATGAGCTATTGTCCATCTGAGGAGACAAGATTAATTTTCCCTATTAGATCAAGACCTCACTTTGAGAATGGCTAGGGTGTCGTGATTGGTTGCAAGGATTGTGCCAGTGCATGTATCAAATTTTTGTACTTTTGACAATCCACACACTTCTTTACATGTTGAAAAGAGTCCTGCTACATGGTAGGCCAATAGTAACCTACTATGAGTATCTTCTTTGCAAGGAAAATCCCATTAGTATGAGCTTGACAAATTACATCATGCACCTCCTTGGTTGCTTGGATAGATTCATCAGAATTTAAATAGTGCAAAAAGTTCCCGTCATAGCCTTAGTGGAAGAGGGTGCCCCCAAGTAAGGTATAGAGGGCTATATGCTGGATGAGGTTACACTTTTCAGCATGGGAAATGTTCATAGGGAAGGTTCCATCATGGAGATAATTAAATATTTTAGTGTACCATGTTGAAAAGGGACCAACAACTTCACACACTAAAAAAGATTTTTGTATGTCGTATGCCGATGTTCTTAGATTTTCAACAAAAAATGGCATATCATTTCTCTTTGGCAAAATTCTCAACATAGATCCTACCATAGCCATGGTGTATGCCACTCTATTATGAGCTCTTGGTATTTGCTAAAATTTTATTTTCTCAAATAACTATTTCTAGGAATCAACCATTCTTTTATATGGAAGTAACTTTTCATCTTTAACTTTATATTCATGTGTGACCTATTTGATAATAAGCATTGAATCACCAATGCATTTTAATTTTTTGATATCCCATTTGATGATCAACTTCATTCCTACAATGAGAGATTCATATTCCATGATTTTTTTGTGCAAGGGAATCCAATTTGAAATGCCTACAGAATTAATTCTCCTTTGGGAGTGATTAGCACAACTCCGACACCTGAACCATGAAAGGTAAAAGAGCCATCAAAGTACATTTTCCAAACTGTAGATTCTTCGAGGTAAATAATGGATGCATCTGGTAGTTCTAGGCTCAAGGGTTCAGTACTTGGTAGTAGAGATTCTGCCAGTTTATCTACTAACACCTATCCTTTTACTGACTTTTGATGAACATATTCACTATAAAACTCACTTAATAAGATGATCCAATTAGCCATCTTTCCTGTTAGTGTTGGTTTGGATAATAATAACTTTAAAGGGTTTAATTTTGAAATAAGCTTTATTTTATTGTTAAGCATATAATGACGTAACTTCTGGAAAGAAAACACCATGGCTAGGACAGATTTCTCAATTTGTGTATAATTTAGCTCATATGCTACCAATGTCCTACTTAAATAGTATACAACCTTTTCTCTTTGTTCTTTTTCATACTAAGACAAAAGTACTCCAATTGCAAACTGTGTAGTAGAGATATAAAGTAACAAGGGTTCTCCTACCATGGGTGGCATGATAATAGACGGGTTGGCCAAGTATTCTTTTAGAAAATAAAAAGCTTATTGTTGTTCTGGTACCCAGTTGAAATTAACACCCTTCTTAAGAAGATGTGTAAACGTATGAAACTTGTCTGCTAGCTATGAAATAAACCTTCTGATGGCATGAATTTTCCATTATAAGTTGCGTAGCTATCTGATATTCTTAGGGGGAGGAATTTATGTGATAGTCATGAACTTTGCAGGGTCCACTTCTATTCCTCTCCGTGAGACAATGAATCCTAGTAATTTCCTAGAGAACACCTCGAAGACACACTTCTTTGGGTTAAGTCATACTTTTTGATCCCTTAAACACTGAAAGATACACCATAAAATTTCTCTATGTTCCTCGCGGGTTCTATATTTAGCTAATAAATCATCTACGTAATCTTCCATGATGTCACTTATCATATCATGAAAGATTATAGCCATCGCCATTTGATATGTAGCGCCTACATTTTTAAGGCCAAAAGGCATGAATTGGTTACAAAACATCCACCATGGGGTTGTGAAATCCATCTTGTGTTCATCTTCTTCTGAAATATTTATCTGATTGTAACCTGAGAAGCCATCAATGAGTGAAATCATCTCATAGCTTGCTGTAAAATCGATACTCATGTCGATGTTTAGAAGAGTAAAATATTCCTTAAGACAAGCTTTGTTCATATCACTAAAATACATACACACTCTAATACCAAATGGCTTCTTTTGAACTAGGACCACATTGGAGATCCACTCTGAGTAGTCGATAGGCCTGATAAATCCTACTTCTAGTAACCTTTCTAGCTCTGCCTTTACTAGTAAGGCGATGCGAGGATGTATCTTTCAAAGATTTTGTTTGATGGGCTTGGCATCTAGGTGTACCATAAGATTGTCCACCACTAGTGTAGGATCAAGTCCTGACGTGTTATCATAAGACCAAGTGAAGATGTCTGTATACTCTCTTAAGAGTCCTGTGAATGTTTTTGGTTATTTGGCTGAGAGGGAAGCTCCTAATTTAACTATCCACGATAGTTCTTCCATGCCGATATTAACATCTATCGTATCTTCCAATAATAAATTTGATTCATACCCCATGCATGTAGGATCAGGAAGGATATTGAGATCATCCTCTATCATAGGTGTCTCAGGGAGCTCTTCATCTTGAAGTGGGTACATTATCTTTTCCATAGGTTGTTCTGCTTATTTGTCCACAAACATCTTAAAGAGGTTTTCACTATAGGACTTCCCCTTTTTATTTCCACAAGGATTTTATTTGGAACTTTTTCCATTGCTCACTTTTTTACTTAAATGCCCACACAACTCTACTTCCTCTCTAAAGTATGCACATGTGTTAAGTTGAATGAATAACCCTTCTTGTGATCATTTCTTAGAATGTTGTCTCTAATTCCCAGGAACTCACCAATGACCTCATCATTTTGAAACACGTCAATAGGTACGTGTTGTTGTTGATCCCAATTCATGAGTGATGGGTAGATGAGGGTTAATGGTTGAGTTATAAGGGATATGGTGGGTATAACAGGGGTTATAGTAAAGATAGCCATATTGGTGAATAGGTTCGTAGAGGCAAGGTCTTCATAAAGACTACATCAGGTATCTATTTCTCTTTCATTTCTAGACAAACAATCCTCACTCTCAGAAGAAGCATACTCATCATTTGAAGAGTGAGACTCATATAAATGGATTCCTCTAACTGATTTACCTATTATATGCTGAGGTATTACAAGAGCTTCTAATGGGACTTGTTCTTAGTGGCCGCAGCCACATCCTTTATACCCCATGACAAGCATTATCCAATTAGGAATGGGATACTAATGTGATTTATAGCATGTAGCCATGTCATCATCATCTGGATGTAATATAATGTCTATAAGGAACCTTTCATCTTCTAGCAAGCTACCAGGAGTAAAATTATTGAAAGGGCAAGCCTCTCTTAATCTTCGAACTTTGAAACATGGCCTACCATGCACTTGGGTTGATAGAGGACCGTTGTGAACCATTAGGGCTTGTTGTAGATCATACTCTCCACACCCACTTGGTTTGACCTTCATCTCCCATGTAGACAAAGGAGTTTCTAAGGTGGAAGCACCATTTCCATTGATATACATGGTATCTGGATCCACTCGTGAAGTGAGGGCATATGACTAGATAGGAAGAGTGATCTCCATAGATGGAAACTCATAAATTGAAGGGAAAAATCCTAAAAACACTCTAAAATGAGCAAAAGGCTGAGGGTCCCCTTGTATGGTGATTGTCTGCCCCTCATATTGTAACTTTAAACACTGATGATATGTTGATAGCATGACCTGCATGACATGAATCCATGGGTGACCAAGAAATATATTATAAGGGAGTTCCAAGTCCAAGACATGGAACTTTGTATCATGTGTTATGGTACCCACTTCTAATGAGAAAGTGATCATCCTAGCTGATTTTCATTCTTCATTGTCATATGCCTTAATGGTGATGACCTTTGTTTCCAAATCAGCTTTTGTGCAACCTAGTTGGTGGACTAGTTTAAGAGTACATATGTTAAGACTTGATCCGCCATCCACAAGAAATCTCTTAACCTTCTTACATTTGATGATAACCTCAATATGCAATGGTAGGTTATGTGAAGGATATTCAACTAAGAATTCTATAGTGCTGAAGGTTATGGAACACATTGTGCTACCATGGATTGGAAATGTGTTGGGTCAACATCAACAGATACTCTTGATCCCTGTAAGGTTTTGTAAAGTATATCCTTATGGACACTAGAGATCTTTAGAAGGTATAAGATGGAAATCTTATATGTAGTTTTTTCTAGTTGATCTAACACATCATAGTGAATCTCTTAAGGAGGAGGGAGAGTAGGTTCAAAATTTATAACAAGGTGAGCCTGCCATGTTGCCATAACGCACTCTTTTTTCTTAATCCTAATTGTATTTATTTTCTCAATGAGTGGGTCAACACAACCTATAAAGGCATCAAAATTGTCTTTATTTGACATATAGTTAGAATTTTTATTCTGAGACAATTTTCCCCAATCCGTATTTTTCCTTTCTTTGTGATTAGGAAAAGGCTCTTTGAAGATCCCTAAGTTTTCATTTAGAGATTTAGCAGCGATAACAGAGTCTACTTCAATATCACCGTTATCGACTAGGTCTTGAATATAATGTTTTAATCTTAAAAACTTGTCAGTTTTGTGATCCTTTACGTGGTGGAACCCACAAAATTCATTCTCCCTAAACCATGATGGTTTGGGTGTATCATCCCCATAGGGTTACGTTTCAAGGTAATTAACCATGTTAACGGCCTCCAACTATTTTAGTATAGATGATATGAATTCAGATAGAGGATTAAAAGTGTGGCGTTTATACTCAGTAGGTGGATTACCCTTTGCAAGTTTCAAAGGTGTGTGGTTCTGAATGTATTTCACCCATTTAGAGTCTATTATCCCATCACTAATGAAATTTTTGTTTCTATTAGGAACAAAATTTGTTTTATCGTTAGATTTATAATTGTTGTGTTTGCGGGAGAAAGGTTTTAGAGTTCCCCTAGCTAATAATGCCTTTTCAATTTGAATCCCTTTTTCTATTACCTCTTTGAACATGTTACCACAATGCATTTGCAAGTGGAATGTAATGTTTTGATGGAGGTTGGGAAAAAATATACCTATCACCTCCTTTTTGGGTAAGGAGAAGGAAAGTGACTAGCTAACCCTCTCCATCTTTGTAAAAACACAACAATTTTTTTGTTGTTTTGTTGCTTATAATTGCAAAGATCTAAGATGGTAACATAGTTTTCTATATTGAAAGAGAAGTTTTGTACAAAACTCACTACTAGTTTTAGCCATGTTGATATGGATCCCTTAGGGATATGCACAAACCATTCTAGCATCATTGCTCCTAAACTTCGTGGAAATAAGCGCATAAGATAATTATCGTTGAATGCCACCTCTTGACATGCCATGTAAAAGTCCTTTATATGATCACGAGGGTCACATTTTTCCTTATATTTATCAAATTTTGGAAAAAAAAAGTATTGAGAATGGTACCTATAGCGTGGCTTTGTCAAATGGGTAAGGACATAACTCATTGAATCGACACTTCTTGTTATTGCTACCAGTTTAGCCCTCTTGTAATTCTTGAAGGGAGTTATTCATTGTTGACCACTCTTGATTAAAAAGTGGATCTTGCATGGGTGGTAGAATAGTCTATATAAATGGTTAGGCCTAGGTGTATGCCCACCCTGGTTTGTTTTGAGAATCTCTTCATAAAGATCTCTTTGTGCCTCCTGTCAAGGAGTGTTTATTGGGAATTCGTAAAATGAAGCTTTAGGTTTTTCCTTTGGTATAGTTTGTTTCACAACTTTTGGTTGTTATTTTTGTATATGTGAAGCCAAACTGGCCAATTGACAAGTGAGGTCTTAGACCAATTATTCTAATGTCACCTCTTTAATAGGAATTTCATGACGATCTTCATTAGGAGGACGTTGTGCATGATGAACATTGTTTTCATGGTATTCGAAAAAAAATTTAATAGGAGGAAAATGATAGTATCCATCAATTTCAAACAATATATTCTCATTATTCTGCCATGTAGAAGTAGAGGCATGACCTGGATTTAAAATTTCGTTAAGAGTGTGATAAGGGAGGTCTACCTATTCTTCTCCTTAAACCATGTCGGTGATAGGAGAAGGGTCTACTATGGAAGGTAATTTGGCTCCTAGTTCCATAACCCATAGAAGAACTTAATGTTTGTTATGAAAATTGTAGTCTTCAAAATGGGTGGAATGAATCTCTACATCCACATGAGGAGACTCCTCCTTTCCACCACTATGGTCAACCATGAGATTATCCTCCAAAAGAGGGTTATCACTTCCAAATATATTGGCTCCCAAATTTTGTGACCCCATTATTGTAGTAGGCATTTCTTAGAATAGAATATACAACGTGAAATATTTCCACTAAGGTTTATTGACAAGGGACCCTAGTCAAACTTGTCCACCATAACGACCCTGAGTTGTTAAAACAAGGTGACT
The DNA here is from genome assembly GCA_019776745.2 of Taxus chinensis. Classification (NCBI taxonomy): domain Eukaryota; kingdom Viridiplantae; phylum Streptophyta; class Pinopsida; order Cupressales; family Taxaceae; genus Taxus; species Taxus chinensis. Next base: position 662,713,782 of record CM034152.1, read on the forward strand.
ATAGAATAGCCAAAAAAAGTGATAGGTCAAAACAAACATATGAACTAAAGAATAATGAACAAGCTACCCTAGAAAGGTAATATATGACACATTTTTTCCTTAGGATAAGATAATGACGTACAATGCTCAAAATTTGGTTTACACCAAATAGTTTATTCTCTAAGATTTCATCTAGATAGGTTTGTAACTAAATAGTGATAACACAACATCACCGGCTAGTTCAATTTTGCAACAAACAAGGCCTAAATGATAAGATAATGTTGACACAATCTTCTAACAAGATATACTAAAAACCATTTTCTAAACACTAACGAAGTCCAAGTCTCGTAAAATGGATGAAAACAATGTGAGCAACGTAACGATACTATTTGGACATGTGAATGAAGCTTTTGGGAAAGCAATATTTCTAATGTCAAAATGATGTTATCGCGATGCTAACAATGTATCCTCAACACTCACAAAACTCAAGACAAATTTAGGATGTAAAAACTATGCCTATGTATAACAAGAAATTTCTATGCATGTGAATAGTGTAAGTCTACAATATAGAGATTTAGGCCTAATTTCACAATGGAAACAAGATGTAAATATCTCAATTGTATGGCTATAATGTGGGAAGTAGAATAACTCAAAAGAAGACAAGGATGAAATCACCTAAATATTATGATAATAAGTCTCAAATATTGGTTTTTGAGATAAGGGGGACTACTATATCATGAGTACGTACCATGCACACTTTCAGCACTTGCGCTCCAGTATTGCAACCTAGTCATGTAAGTAGAATACAAAAGTGGTGGACATGCGATATCTAGTGGTATTTGTATATGCTCTTTCATTTTATCCAAAAATGGACAACAAGAAAACAAGGGTGTAGACAAAGTGGTGTTGAAATAAACTTGGTGTTATTTTGGTAGAGTTTTGCCTTGTCTTAAGACAAGTGAAAAACTAGGAAAAAATGACACTAAGTAGATTTCATGATGAAAATCACGTAGTTTCAAATTTAAGAGATTATTTCCCTTGTTTGAAAAACAAGATATTGAATCTAACAAATTTTTCACTCTGTGAGAGATCTCAAGTATACTATCTAACACAAAAATAACGGCTCCAGGCCAACAATATTCCTAGGTGGTTCTCTCTCTAGGTGTCACAAGATATCTATGAGCAAGCTTGATTTACCCAAAAATTCACTCTAACTAATTTGGGAGTATCTCAACTTTAATTTACCCCCTTCAGTATAATGAGCACCAAAGTGCATTTAGTTATACTCTCACTGGGGTCGCGATACATATATATTTAATGCTAATCTCACCAAGGTATACTAGACAAGTCGGTAGTGTGGGGAACTTTTTGGTTTCATTCACAATGTTCCCTCTTGCATGAAATACTTTAGAGTTCATAGAACCACCGCCATTGTTGTAGCTTAAGACTTATGCCAAATGGGTTATGTCCTAGTTAAGTGGACAAGATGTAGCTCTTAACCGAAACCTGCAAATACAATGTGATGATTGTGGTGTATTTTTTAATCTTTTAGACCTAATGTGGTTTTTTTCTCACTTCTTTTGGAAACCTACAATCACACATATAGTTAGAAAAATTGTTTAGGTCCTCCTTTCTTTGACTAACATTAGGTCCTTCAAAAAATGGGTAGTAGTTTCAAAAATAGATTCACAATATCATAATAACATAACCATGAAAAATGCTTGTAAATCAACTAACTACCATCAAATTTTAGAAAAACAAGGTTTATTCCCAATTCACCCAAGTGATTTTTAATGAAAAGACTAAAATTGCTTTTGATTCCCAAGATCACACTAGGTGCAAGGGAAGAACATACACAAATTCTAGCCTTGGTTATTTAGCAAGTGAAAAAACATTTAAACTAAAAGATGATTTAAAAAGTTTCCTAATTACTCTAATGATATAAAAACAAGGTTTAAGAGTGGTTTTTATTCTCTAGATCACACGAAGTGCAAGAGAAGAGCATACACACCTTAACCCAAACTCATACAAAACATGGAAACAAGATTAATTCCTTCAAACCCTAAGTGATTTTATAAGAAAACCTACTCTAAATCTATGAAATTGAAAAAAATGGCATCTAAAAACCTCTAATAAGTAACATAAATCCTAAAAACAAAAAATGGAAACTTTGAGTTTGTAGGAAAAATTTATACAGACACACCTGCGTGCCCCTATCGATGTGTGCGTGCCTATTTTAAAACCTGCACGCCTCTGTCAACATCTGTGCTCCCTATTGTAAAAAATTGACTATCAGCTGAAATAAATGAACTAATGTGTGTACTTCCATAGAAGTAGGTGCACAACTTGTTTCAATTCCTGCACTCCCCTGTTGACGTGTGCGCTCCCCCTTGTAAAAACTA
>CM034152.1:662716457-662743957 GCA_019776745.2 Taxus chinensis
GGTGCTCGGGCTGCAAGGATATCAATTAGTTCTTCGTTTTAGTGGCTATGGAGTTATGGAAAAAAATTGGCAACATGTTTAGACAAAAATGGAGTTTCAGAGGATGTTGCAGTAGCAATTTTCAGGAAAAATGGCTAACTATTTTATAAGTGAGGATTTAGTGATTTTTTGTTTTAGTTTTGAACTCCATCTGTCTGCACTGCTCAATTGAGTTTATAGTGTACTGGATGTGATGTTGCATATGGTGTAATGGGTATAAGCGGGGAGGGGACATTATGGACACTGAAGTAGTGACGTACACGAAGAAGGTGATAAGTGGATAGTGCGATGTGAGGGATGACGACTTGCTCGGGGACAGGAATGGACCAAGAGGATAGTGAGGTGGTAGTGTGGGGTCTAAGGCTACTGGATGAGGGTTCACACTTTTTGTCCCCCTTGTCCTCTTTCAGGATTAGAGAGGATACCGAGGTGTAATAAATTATGATGGGATAAATGAGGCACCGGTTTCACTTTGGTGTTCCCTTTTGCACCATGGGGGACAAAGGGGATAGATGGAGACACCTAGACACCTTCCATGCAGTATAATAGTAAAATTGGGGGGACTGCCGTGCAATTTGGTGTGACCCCTGTCCCTTGAGATAATAGGACATCGTGTATGTCCGAATTGCTATATTATCCAATAGGAATGTATATTTCCTTGGAGACCAAATGGGACAAATGTGGAACTGCATTGTTTTACCATGCATATTCCAGGCCGTTTTGGGGGTCCCCACCTTATATCCTTGAATCCAAAACACTTGTTACTATCAATAGAATCATTCGTTCAACCCCAATTCTTTTGACCCTTCAAAGTGGGACTGCTTCATCGTAATTGAGAGGGGCCAGATGCACGAGGGATGGATATCTCATTAAATCCGTGAGCCTTAGCTTCAAGTTTGATGGGGTCCCTTTTTATTAGGGAGGCCAAGTGTAGGACATAGAAAATTGGCACATGCTGCCGGCGGCCCTAAGGCAGCACGGTCCCCTACCCCAAACGAAGACAAGAAGAAGGACGCCAAAGAGGTAAGGGTAGTGATGCAACCAAAAAGGTAGCGGAAGGGTACCCTTTGTCATGTCTGCAGTAAGCCGAGAGGGCATGAAGCCTTAAAATTCATCATTGATGCCCTGTTATCATTAATACTTAAATTTCCGATTATGTCAGAGGATCTATTGTAATCCTTCCTTCCATTTTCTGGGAATTTAATATTCCGACATCTAACCTCCACCTCCACCCCATTACATAACAGCCCTACCGACCTTTCATGTAACATCCACCCCCTAATAGAAAGTATTAAACTACTCTAATACTAAGTCTAATAACATACTAACTCTAAATCTCGAGGATCTCTTAGAGAAGCCTCCGATAAGTTCCCTCTTTAAATATTTAAAAATTCAAATTTCTCTCTACCTAGATTGAACTTTGTAAGTCCATGGAGATGCTCTCAAATTCTAGAAATTCCATGCTATAATTCCCATTCTTTCTGCCTCTCACCATTGATTCCAAATCCAAACCGAGATTCATCTTAGCCATTGATCCTACACTCTTAAATATAAATATTCAGCTCTCATCCGCCATGAGATCCATCTAATGAAATCTATGATAAAACCAACTCTCTTTTACATCCTCATCTATCAATCCATTCTGTCAGTGATTTCCAATAAATCATCATTCATACAAGATCAGAAATTCAAGGAAATAATGGGAGGTTGCTGATTGTGTTCTCCACCACATGTGAAGAAACAATCAAGATTCAAGACAGGAAAATCAACGCATTAAGGAGTTGGTAATCTTATAGGTAGTGAGGATTATACTCTCTCCTTTTAATCATTCTATTCAAAGGTTTGTTGAGAAGACTAGAGTTAGAGGAATCAATTGGTTTATTTTGGTTTCCCAAATTAATCTAATATTTTATTGCATTACATTTTTGCACCCAAACCCACCATGGAACTTACCACCTTCAAAATTTTGACTTCTTTTTGTACCATTCCATAATAATAGCCAGCTTTTCAATTGGACCTTTTTCACCTAAGATTAGCACATTGGACTTTTCACTTTTTTGTGATGACATTCTTCCATTTCAGTGCTATTTGACCTGACCCAAAAACCTTTGTAAATCCGATGGCACTCTTTAAAAACTCCAACGCTTTTTAACCCTTAAAACCCCAAAGTTTAATTTTGGCAGAGTGCATTTATAGACAAAATACATTTGGCAATAAAGTGGGCATTTTTGTAGGTAAAATGGCACTTTTGTAAGATTCAGTGGCATTTTTGGTTTACTTTGGTGGGATGCCTATGCTTGAAGTGGAACTTTTTTTCTTTTTGTTTACCTGTCCGAGTTTAGCCATACCTTTGATCCTGAACTGAACGACTCCATTTTTTCCTCCCGTATAAAAAAGATCTGGTCAGGCACGTGTTAATTTAGACTTTATAATACAATTTTAGTTATCATATTTTTATTTTCCTAAATCTTGTCCTTTTAATACAATTAGTTCATATTTTCTACACCTACTAAGCCTTTTGTTTTTACCAAGGCTTGTTTATTCCCCCATCTTGGGTTAAAAATAAAACGTACTAACCTTTGTTTTGTCGGCATCCTTTGCCTACCCAACTCATCAAAATAACCCATTTTCCTCCTTTTATCACAGTTAGATAGTTCATCCAATCTGAATTCATTCCTCCTTCGTGTTTTAGTCCTTTGGTGTTTGTTCCTCCCGAGGCAAAAAAACTGTGTCGCTCTCCTCTCCGTGTCCCAGGCAAATCTTGAGATTAAAGTGGTTATCCTTCCATTTTTATTTCTGTTGGGGGGCAACAAGATTGAATGTGATCTCATGCATTGTATAAGTACTATGGGTCTTGGTACCGTGGGATTCACTATGCCAAGTCGACACACATTTGTGTTCTGCGAAGGGGAGATAAATTTAAGGAAAGTTGTGGGTATGGGATAAGGCTGCTTTCTTTAAAACAGTATGCATTAGGATATTTCACTTTCTAATACCTTTTTTTTTTTTTTTCTCGGGCTAGACAACATATTGAAACATAGAATTAGGACCACATACAGCAAGGATATCGAGGATACCCTAGTGAGTTCATGCATCATGGCTAGAAAATTTTCTTGGATATATAAGATCTAGTGCAAGGACGGTCAACTCCCTAAAGATCACTCACAATCTGACCCACAATTACCACATAGGGAGGAGAGCAAATTTAGGCACCACACCTGGGGTGTGTGGTATGCAGAATAGGATATATCTTGATTTAATACTATTTGATAGTTTGGGTGGTGGTGCCTTGTATGTGTGAGTGGGACACCTGAGACAGCCATACTTTAAAATTTACGTAAATCAAACAGAGGGAGACTTACCGAGCCCGAGCAGCGATCCCCTAGGCCGAATCCGATCACCATGATGAATCCACAATGCCAAGCCGACCAGTTACCTTGCGAGTAATAAGGACCATTGTGTCTTTAATTTAGTTTTACTAAGGGAATTTCCTCTCGAGCCACAGCCTGGAGAAACCAACACAAAACACAAGACCGATGTGTAAAATCCTATTGCAATGCGTTTTATTTGGTGTTTACTCCATCAGACCCCGCATTGCCAGAAAGCGACCCCATCAGTTGAAAAAAAGCCACACCACCATCCAACATCGGAAGAAACAAAGAGGAAAGCGCACATCGTGAAAGTAACCAAGCTTTGCGCGTAATCCCACAATCACCCGTACGGTGAACTAATATCCTAGAACATCATCCACACTATCAATCAAAATATACAAGCTTAAATCTAAGCAACCACAGACTAACCAAACACATCCACAATTCCTCTTCTTAGAGGTTACTTCTAACCCATTAACACTCCCATAGGACTCAACAAGCAATCAATCCACACCTTGCCGAAACAACAATAAATACCTATGCCCAACCAAGCATAATGTCAGCGACTTTTACACATACTAACTTTGAACTAGACCCAAGAGGACTCTCTTCTGTACTGACTAATCTAGCACCAATCCCAGCCAAACACAACCACCCAAAGACGAATAGCAAACCACCTTATAATCTTATGACCTCTAGATTCATCACAGCACAAAACGCATCGGAGAATGCCAAACCCCATCGAAAGCGCAACTCCGAAAGCTAGGCAGCATAAAACCGAGATCAAGTCCCATTCACAGAGACAAACCAATTCCAAAACTTAACCCCAAAGTAGTAGCATCCCAGAGCCTCATAAGCTTCATCCTCATCATTCATACCCCAATCCAATCGCCACTGGATTATCAGATTAGCCCCACATCCCGAAGCCAAAATCAAAGTTCATCTGGGAGAAGCGTATTGCATCCCGTGCCATACCTAAACTCCAGACTAGCGCAGCAACTGCGACCTCGGAGTCACCTCTCCTCTTCGACCCCGAATCCGAAACCATCCAATTGGGCGAATATGCCACCCGAAGCAGGGCCGCCACGAGCGACTCCTGCTCGGAAACGCGGCATCCCCCAAACCCCAACAGAGCAGAGCCGGGAAGCCGAGGTGAAGCGCCCCCCCAGCAGGAAAGCCGAAAAAAGAGCATGTGAAGTGTCTACGGAACCCAACGTAAACCAAAAAACCAAGACCAAGCCTGCCCCACCCACCAGAGACGACGAAAAGCAAAGAGGGAGCCGCTGTAGGGAGGCCCACGGGAAGCAGAAGATCCCTAAAATCAAACACAAAACTACAAACAACCAACAAAAAAGAAAAAATACAACAGAACAGTGTTACTACTAGCAACCCATAAAAACACACCCCCCCACCAACAACCCTACCTGGGGGGGTTCATACACCACACCCATCTCCCAAATCCCCTTCATCCTAGACATCACCCGAATATAATGTGACCTCCATATCATACACAATCCCCTTCCTTTAAATATACCCCCATCCCCTTCATCTAGATCTACTAATCATAAACAATCTAATAATAATCGAAAACCATTTACCTCAAAACCACATACTCAAAAGAATCCAAAATAAACTAAATCTAATTTGTCCTCCAAGCCCAAACCATCCACTTCAGACCCTAAGCCTAACCTATCCCCTTCATCTTATAAGCCACTGCCATCTTAGCCAACTCATATATCTGAATCAACCAAACCATATAATAATCCACCCAATCTTGCACCTTTACTTCCTACTCCCCCAAAACCATATAACCCAAACCACTTCAATCCTTTAGGAGAATCCTTGACCACCATATTCCATCATCTAAAAACCTTCAAAATGATCATCGAACCACAAATAAAATCACACCATCAAAACCTTCCAAAACCATATTGGTAATGGGAACACTATTATTGTGACTTCCATCATACACATGGACATTCAACCAATCTCTGCATGTAATTTAGGTCTTTTGTCCAAAACTTCATTAACCATGGGATTCTTATCCTTGTACCTCTTCATCCACCACCTTTCCATCCCAATATTATCCCTAACCATCATCCACCATCCAAATCCCACTCAACCTACAAACATGGCAGTCCATCCTAATCTAATCATACATCCAAACATCCTTCACTAACTAAAAACCAAAACAAATCTCACATCCCATATTTTGTTAGGTCCGACCTCTTAGCACATGACAAAATTACAACTCCCTAGTCTCATGAAAATGAAATCGCATTATCCTCCCCATCCAATTCATATCCTATAGCCAAAAATATGTTCACTAATACGAAACATAGAGGAAAAGGCCTTTAAATACATGAACAAGGAATTTGTGAACCCATCTCCCTTCATCAAAATCCAGGTCATTTAGGCTTAGGTTATAAACCTAATATTACCCAATGTCCCTCCTAATCCATCACAACCCATTTCTACCATTCCTCTTCTTGATCCTCCCATCCCAACCTATTAAACCCCTGAAATATTGGCCAAGCATGAAGGTGTGTAGGCCCGCAAGGTCCCAATTATGGAATGGTGTGCAAGGAAAAAGCGCGCAAGAGAAGGGTATAAGGAAGCATGTAGCATGCGTGATGCATGAAAGGATCGGGACTTAGTCATTTTGGACGTCTGGGGTAGAACACATGAAAAGCATGGCCCGGTTGTGTGTGGATAAGATGCCAACCTGATGAAAGGTTGGCTTAAGATGGAGCATGCTTGAAATGGAATCTTCTAGAAGAACATTATGGAATAAAGTGGAGAGCTCAGGCCTGGAGAAGCATGCTTGCATGGAGGACCACATTCAGACACTTGGCATGGGATCTGAGGGCACTGGAGTATGGGTTGGCAGTCCAGGAAAGATATAAATACAAGTGCCTGTAGAGATAAAAAGATAGATTTACATATACATAGAGAGATATACATATGGAGATATACATACAAGTAACCAGATAGACACCTAGGGAGTGAGTGGAGCTCTGTAGAAATGTTGTGAGGAATCTGTTGGTGAATAGTTATATTTGGGAGAGAATGCACTAGACCTATGGGTTGTAAATATTCTTTTGGGTAGCTTAGCTACATTAAGTCCAGTGTAATGCATGACTACGGTCTGCTTCTCTGCGACCCTCTATAATGGCTCCATGGATGTAATAAGGTTACCTATCATAATATATACATGAACATCAATGATTCTGATGCATGTTTCTCTCTTATGAGTTTTCTTTCCTTTCATGCTAAGTATGAATGCTTGTATGTTTCTTTCTGTCACAATACGTGTTATGGATTCTATTAAACACTCGATCTGAGGTGATTGCAAGGATCTAGAGGTTGTTCTGAGCCCTATGGTTCGTATATGTCTTAAAATTCCCTTCTGAAATATCTTACACTAATTATAGATGATGTTCCCCACTAAACTCACATAAAAGAGAGACTCGGTACCCATGCGTGCCTCAGGTGAGCACTCAGCTTTCACTGGGTGATAGGCCGGTGTGCATCAGGTTCCTTTATTTTATGATAGGAGCAAAAATGACTACATCTTGGTTCTGTTGCTGGGACCTCTTTTCGAAGTTGTAGCGGGATTTAGCATACATCATGATCTGTGTAATGACTAATGAAAGAGCGGTTAACATTGGAAAATGTTAAATTGTGGTTCAAGAGAATGGAGGATGAATTTTCTCAGAGATTCCACACTGGACCTGAGTTTAATGCATGTAGATGGGTAGAAGAGAATCTCTACCACGATCTGTATGAATTTTTTTTCTGATATTTCCCTGTGGAACTGTATGAATGGCTCTCAGCCTATGCATCTAGATCAAGTTGGCATTGTATATCACATGTATGGGCCCAAGAAGAGTACCAAAGGCTACGGGATGTAGATCTGACATGTACCTATACTGTGAATCATTGGTGGAAAGGAGATTGGTTAGCTACACTATGGAGTATGCCATTTCCACATATTCTTGTCAAGAGGTTGCTAAGTTTAAGTTTCTGAGGGAGCCTAGAGGATCATTTTTACATGATGTCCCTCTGGCTTTGGAGGAAGATGGCAGATGTTGTGGCAGAGAAAGAAATGGAGGAGATACAACTCAAGTATGGTGAAGCACGTGAAACGGAGATTTCTAGATGATGCAAGGTTACAGGTGTGATGAATGTATGGCGGCAGACATTGTAGGAATGATTTGAGGTTCACACTGAGGATGTGGAGCCTGAGCAGTATGTGCGACCCCATCTTGGAAAACACATGAGAGAAACCCCTTCGGATTCTGATGAAAGTTCATCACCTGGAGAAAGAAGAATTGTTTACGCACATCTAAGCCCACCTAGTGACTGGACCCTGGCACTTGGTTTTCCAGATCAGGGGGATAATACTACTAATCTAGTTGATTACATTGGAGGTGATCATTTTACGCCTAGGAGGTATAATTTCTCATTTGGTACTTCTATGGCTACAAACACCAGCCCAGTGTTAGGAATTTTCGGGCAACGTATAGGCACACAAGATTTTAGTCTCACATCTAGAAGTGGCGCGGGGTATACTATTGGCAGTGGGGAATTGTCACAGACTGTAGGCATGCAAATCAGTGGAACTATGGGAACCCTTGGCATGACCACTTCAGAACCTGGTGGGCCTGGTGAATCTGGTGGTTCAAGAGGAGTAAGAGCTGGTGGGTGTGGTGGATCTGGTGGTTTAAGACCTGATGGGCCTGGTGGATCTGGTGGTTCAAGTCCTGGTAGACCTGGTGGATCAAGTGGTGGAGGAAACATAGGTGGAAACCAAGGATATGGTGGAGGAGGATTTGGACCCCAACCACCCCCACAAGTTTTCTTTGAAATGTCTCCACATTTTCTTGATTATAGAGGTATTGAGGATGCTGCAGAACATGTTCACAAGTGTGAATTGCTATGGCACACGAAGGGTGTCACAACCCTAGAACAGAAGGCTAGTCAGTTTGCAACAATGTTGCAAGGGCGCGCATATAGCTGGTATAGGAAGTATGACCCTCATCAGACAGTAGTGGATTATACTGCCTTAAAGAATGCATTCTTGGCAGAGTTCCACATTCTTGACTTTGAGCAGAAGAGCATCAACGTTTTGAAGGAGATTTAGTAAGGAATGGCAGAGAGTGTGTGGGAGTATGATGCATGCTTTAAAATTCTCTTATCTAAATTATCATATGATATTCACCCTTCACAGCATGCGCAATGGTTTGTTGGAGTTTTGATCACCCCTTTTAGAAGGGCCTTGTCTCAAAAAACTTTTATAGACCTGCACGAGGCATTGGAGGGTGCCCTATGCACCTAGGCTGTTGGTAGTGTTGATACTAGCGTTAGCCCATTCTTGGAGGCCTAGATTGCTGCTATGGCCAAGCAATTTGAAAAAAATTCTTTGAACTCAGCCCATGAGACTCATAGTGGTTTGTGGTGCACAGATTGTGAGATAAAGGGGCATGTTAAGTATAATTTCCCCCGGAGGACAGTAAGCGATGTGGCGGTAGAGTGTGAGATTTGTCATGGGGAACATGATGCAAGTAGATGTCCCTTGCTATAGCATGTAATCAGGAAGAATGTATCATGTTATTGCAAGATTTGTACTTCTATAACCCATGATACTAAGGACTATATGATCATTGATCAAATCCATGAGGCCATTGATCATGGGGTGCACCAAACCAGCATTGCAAGTAATTTCAAGGGTGATGATCACCATTATGAGGAGCGCATAGATGGAGGGGCACGTGGAAGAGGTTTTCAAGGTGGATTCTGTGGTCATGGTAACCATGGAGGAAGGAACGAGTTCCCGCGTGGAACCTATTTCAACTATGGATCTACAGAACATTACAAACGTGAATTCCCAGACCTATTACAGTGCTCGTGGTGCAGAAAGAAGCATAAGTATGAGGAGTTCCTGGAATTTTTTGAACATATGAATCAGCAGCATCGGAAGGACAAGGGCGCTGCAATGGTAAGTATCAAGAAGGCAGACATACAATGGATGCATCAGGTAACATGAGATGTAGGTTTGGAACCTGTCTTGGTAACAACAAGGGCAGAAGCCACGCACGCAAGAGAGGTACCAAGACAAAAGAACCTAGTTTCAAGGGAGGAGGTCGTTCATGGAAAGTATCCACATGCTGTGCATTGAAAGGAGATATATCAGGACACCATGGATGTTATTTGAAAATTACAAGGGGAGATCTAGTGTCTAAAGGAGTAATCCAGGAAGGAGGAACAAGGAAGGAGGGTTGAGGTGCAAAAGGATCACCTGGATGAGGTCAAGGACGTGCGTAAAATGCTAAGGTAGGACAATATCATTCCCTTGTTAGGATCATGGTTGAGAGAGAAGGTACCACGAGCTGGAGGAGAAGTGCGAGAGACAGGTATTGCACGCAAACCTTTCCCCTCATAGCATCAACTATGACAAGGAGATTACATTGAATGTAGTCTGTGGATGGATGGCTCCTCAGTAACATACTCATTGATACAAGCGCAGAGGTTAATTTTCTAAGTTTGGATGCGTGGCATCTGATGGAAAGACCCGCATTACAGCCATCTTCAAATGTGTTGTATATGGAAAACAAGACTAAGGCAATGCCCATTGGGGTCTTAAAGGATGTAGCTATTACTATCAAAGGATCCAAGTTTACTGGGGAATTTGAAGTCTTGGCACTCACCAGAGGCGGACAATTTCCTAGCACTACTTGGGTGCCCTTGGTGTTACAAGAACAATGCATAACTTTGGTTCAAAAAAGGGTACATCAGACTTCGAGAAACAAGGAGGAACGGGTCATTATACCCTTGGCTGATGGGAATTTGACACCCTATATTGAACCATTGGGGGAAGAATTTTTGGATAGGATATATTTGTGCACTCAATTAGAGACCCTAAGATCATATACCCTACTAACGGGGTTATCTAGTTTGAAGATACTCAATCAGTGAGTGATACCACCAGTTTGGCATGTGACAATTAGGTGCATGGGACTTATGAATTAATGGGATGGTAGTTGAGAGGTTTGGTGACTAAGGTAATAAAGGCATGCGCATGGTTAGGCACTTTGGAGGAAAAGAACTGCCCAAGTATTCAGGAGGAGCCTTCCTTAAGATATTTCTGCATGAGGTGGAAGCTCAGTAGAAGGATGAGAAGGAATGAAGGGGGATGTTAAGTTATGTCTTGCTCGGCATAGCAACTCTGTGGTGGGCTATGCATCAGGATAGCCTTTTAGAGTGGTGCAAGGAATGAATTTCTCTCTCTGTCAGATTTTCTAGGAGTAATGTACCCACCATCATCAAGGAGTACCATGGGAAGGAGCTCACCTCTTTCCATATCTAGGAGTGTGAACGGGTCTGGAGAGAAGGCACGGAATGATTTTCCACCATCCCTCTAGGTGCACAAGTTGTATTCTACACTGCAGGGTTACACACACGCATGGTATATTCATTTGGAGACACGCCGCCAGACAAGGAATTGGCAAGAGCTCGCGGCTGACCTTATTCAAACCTTTGAGTATCGGAGTACCAAACCATCAGTTGATAAGGCCTTGCAGGGTATCAAGTGCCTTACCATGGGGGATAGTGCTAGGATGAAAGATAGGCTGTTGGAATTACTAGGTGAACTAAGATTGGGGGCACGCTTTGAAGAAGAAGTAGAGGAAACATAAGAGTTACAGCTTGAGCGTGCACATGTTTGGAAAAATAAAAAGGAAAGTTGGTGTATGTGATTGATGGAGAGGAATCAGAAAGCTTAGATGTTATCCATTCTATAGGGACGCACAAGGTAGTAGACAATGTAGATACCACGCGCGCATGCCTACCATGAGCCCTTAAAGATGAAGAAGGTTAACATCAGTTCAGGAGAAGAACCTAAGGAAGCTATTATTGGAGATTACTGGTCAGAGAAGGAAGTATCTAATATCATTGATCTGCTGCACGAATTTGAGGATTTATTCCCACATGCGGTAACATGAGCTCAAATGCATTCACCATTCACCATTCCTTGGGGGAGATGAAGATAAAACTGAAGGATGGTGTGCGCCCGGTTAGGAAAAGACCTTACCAGATGAATCCCAATTTGTGCAAATGAAGGTTAAGGAGGAGATAGAAAAAATGATAGCTTCTGGGATCATTGAGGCAGTGGAAGAATCGGAGTGGATAAGTCTGATGGTAATCAGCATCAAGAAGGATGGGCAGATTAGGATCTGTGTGGATTATAGGGAATTGAATGCAGTTTGTGTCATTGATCCCTTTCCAACCCCCTTCACTGAAGAAATTTTGGAAGGAGTCATTGGGACATGAAATCTATTCCTTTACGGATGGATTTTCAGGGTACCACCAAGTCCGGATTGCAAAGGAGGACCAAGAGAAGACAACCTTCACCACCGAGTGGGGAAGTTTTGCATATACGGTCATGCCCTTTGGGTTGAATAATGTGCCTGTTGTCTTTTCACGCATAGTGGTACAAGCATTCCAGGACTTCATCCATAAGTTTCTTTAGTCTATTTGGATGATTGGATAGTATATGGTCTGGTTAAAGACCATTGTGACAATTTAAGGTTAATGTTTGAGAGGTGTAGGCAGTTGAGGATATCCCTCAACATTAAGAAATGTGTGTTTGCTACACCCTTTGGGACTTTATTGGGGCATATCATATGTAAGGAGGGCTTGCTGGTAGATCCCACTAAAGTTGTAGTTATTGTGGGGTTAAGGGAGCCTACTAGCCAGAGCACAGTGCATGGATTCCTTGGGCATACGGGCTATTACAGGAAATTTATTAAGGGATATGCCAAGATCTCTAACATGCCTTTAGAAGAGCTGCTTAGACATAAAAGTGCCTTCCATTGGGGAGAGGTACAGTAGAGGGCATTTGATACATTAAAAGATAGGCTTATCACCGCACCTATTTTACATTTTCCCTCTTGGGACAAGCCCTTTCATGTCCATGTAGATGCCTCAGGGACCGCCATTGGAGTAGTGCTTGCACAGCTAGGTGAAGGGATTGTTGATCATCCTCTATGTTTTGCAAGAAGGAAGCTGACACCAGCAGAGCATAATTATACCACAACTGAGTGTGAGGCATTATCAATGATCTACACACTTTTCAAGTTTAGACAGTATCTGCTGGCAACACCCTTTGTGTTTTACACTGACCACATGGCATTAAAATATTTGGTGAACAAGCCTATCCTACAAGGGCGTATATGTCGGTGGGTGTTGTTGTTTCAAGAATTTGAATTCACCATTGTAGTAAAGCCTGGAAAAAGTCAATTGTGGGCCTGATCATCTGTCAAGAACTGATTCAGGGGAGGACGCATAGAGTATTGAGGAAACAATGCTAGATGTGTAACTGTTTAGGTTACAGCGTGCCCTCGGATTTGGAAGAGATTGTAGGTATTTTTAAAGGAAGGTGTGGAACTAGAAGGAATGAAGACTTTAGAGAAAAATCAGTTGGCCATATGCATTGTCGCCCTACATGTTAATCAGTGGAGACTTATACAAGTTGGGACGTGATGAATTTTTACGTAGGTGTGTATTAGAGCATGAGCGCCTGGCCATTCATGGAGGAAGCACATGGAGGAAGTGTCGGGTGGGAATTATGTAGGAGATGCCACCACACATAAGATATTAATGGATAGGTTTGTGGTGGGAAACCCTGTACAAGGATTGTAGAGACTATTGTAAAGCATGTGACCATTGTCAGCACCTTGGAAAACCAGGAAGGAGAGATGAAATGCCTTTGCGCCCTATCCCTAGCACAGAGAGCCTTTTGAAAATGGGCAATAGACTTTGTAGGACCTATTGCACCAACGACGCATAGGACTGGGTCACATTATGTCATCACTTACATGGATTACCTGACAAGGTGGGCAGAGGCAGCTCCGACTAAAGATTACACAACAACAATAAAGTGGCAAGGTTCTTGTGGGAGAACATTATCACGAGGTATGGATGCCCATTGAGTTTGACCAGCGATAGGGGTATGCATTTCTTGAATGAGACCATGAGGATCCTATTATCAGAGTTCATGGTAGCTCATCACAAGAATACACCCTATCACCCACAAGCAAATGGAACCGTGGAAGCATTCAACAAAATACTGAGTCATACCCTGACCAAAATTTGTGATGTCAGAAGACAAGATTGGGATGACAAAGTATCAGTAGTATTGTGGGCTTACAGGACAACGTATAAAACGTCTGAACAAAGCCACACCTTTTCAGTTGGTGTTTGGTGCATGGAAGTTGTCTTGTCAGTTGAATTTATGTTACCTTCTCTGTGAATAGCGCACGCAGGATGGTTAGCCGATGAACAAGCATGCTGGAAGAAATAATTGATGAGTTAATGAATCTGGATGAGAGACGATCACTCGCCAGGTGGAGCCAAACAATAGAAAAAGCAAATCAGAAGGCTTGGCATGATCACCACATTAGAAACAAGAAGTTTGAGGTTGGGTAGATGGTGTTACTATATGATTCTAAGTTTCTGTGCCATCCTGGGAAGTTGAAAGTCCATTGGTTGGGTCCTTACACAATCTCGTACATCCTTGATTCAGGCGCGTGCTAGTTACAAGTACTGGATGGGATGAAGTTTCCTGGACACTTTAATGGGAGTAGGATGAAGCCCTACTGTAAATAAGTCTTCTTGGTGTTTGTAAATAAGGTAGTTTTTCCAGTTAGTTTAGAAGTTTCCTTTATGCATTTCCCTTTCTTGTGTTTCCCTTTCACCTTATTGTTTTGTTTTGTACCTTGGGTGCTCGGTAACCTTATTACTATTTTGGAAAATTTGTGAGTGTGTAGAGGACCGCGCATCATTTTAAGTGTGGGGTGGAGAAATGTGAAGGAGCACATGATTAGAGTGCCAAGAAAGTTGTGTTGAAAATCCCTATTGAATGGCCCGGTTGAAAGAGGTGTATGAGGAGAAAAAATGGAAGAAGAATGGTTGGTGCTAGGATAAAGCTACTTGTAGATCCCACGTACTAAGGAGGAGAATGTGCATTTAAGCAAACATGAGGTAGGCGAGAGCAAGAATCAGGATAGAAGAAGTGCCTTCAGTGTGCATGTTACACGCGCGCGTAAGAGTCTCCTGTCATGTTGGATTGGTTGCACGCCAGAAGGTTGGAGGAGTTTTCATGCAGGTTGGGCACGTGAGTGAAAGCGACTGAAGATGGGCTTTGTTTGAAAAAGCCACATTAAATGAAAAAAATATGGTGGTAGGTGAAGTAGCATTTAATGTTCAAAAAGAGAAAAAAAACTATAAGTAAAGGGTCGAGGCACTTTCATTTTCACTTTGTGAAATAGAGAAAGGAGTGAGTTTTATAAACTAGGGTTTCCATATTCGATTGTGCGAAGAAATATCTATGAGATTGAAGCATGAGCAGCCAATTTGAGTTTGTAAAAACTCCAGAAGGAAGGGGTTACATGGGCGTGAAAAGAGTTGTGAGGAGGCACTGTCTCATGGAAATTTGATCCCAGTTAGGGTTCAACAAACTAGGGCATGGGTTCAAGAGATTTATATCACGGATTTGAGATCGGAGGTTGGAAGAAGTAGGACAGAGTAACAAGGAGGGAGTGGAGTGATAAGAAGACCTTGACAATGGCACCCAAGAAAGGAAAGGGCAAGGCCAAGGCCAAACAACAAGAACCCGACGTAAACACAAATGAAGAATGGTATGCAGAGATGCAATACCCAGATGGGGTGATGATGGGTAAGGAGTGGGAATCCCACCTGAGAAATGTTCCTGTAAGTGATTATAACCACTGAACAAACATGATAGAGAAGGAGATGGAACTAGAATTAGTGCACCCCACAAGTAAATGAACACCAGAGGGCTTGTCAATCTACGATGATGACGTTAAGGTCAAAATGGAGAAGGCAGGGTTGTTACAACTCTATGAGTTGCCCTATTTTGGAAAACCAGAGTGCCTGTATCAATGGTTAATGTCACGGGTACACAAATATTACTTCCACTTTACAGGGTGCAAGATGCACATCACTCCCCAGCTTATCTCTCACTTCACAGGCCTTATATGTGAAGGAAACAGCTTGGAGGATGACCTGAGTGACAAGGAGGCAATTCAGGAGACCATAAATGAATATGCCTGCAAGAAGGGGTCAAGTATACTATGACATTTTAGACATCAAGGACCCTGTGATGAAAATGGCTGTGCATCTGGTAACAAAGTTGAATGGATAGGAGAGATGGACCCAAGTCAATAACCCTTGGTTACATGTTTTGCAGAAAAATTACAGAAGGCACCATATACAACTTGCTTGCTTACATCGCGGAGGATATTGTCAGTTTGCATGAAGGAGGGGGAAAGAATCCTCTTTGGAAACATCCTCCTGACCATTGTATTTTTAGAGATTGGAGTTCCTGACGCACCAGACAAGTTCGTATGGGAGTACCCCGCCAAGGATCCTTCACCCACGAAGAGATTCGAGAAGTATGCCTGTGACACAATGACAATGGCACCCCACAAGGCGCGACTGGAGAAATGGTATACACACCTGAGGAACGTGTTCAGGGACAGAGTGGAGAATCCCTGAACAACTCCTAGCAGCCACTGAAGGGGAATCTAAATTTGTCTGTTTATCAACATTTCTGCCTGGGCAGGTTCAGGCTAATAGATGAGTCATGGAGCCCTTGGTGTAAACTTCCTTTCACGTTCACTGCTCAATACTTCTAAGCGAGAGTAAATAGATTTAAGGAATCAAAGAAGTTGAAGGCTGGAACTAGGTAGTCTAGACCAGGAGCATAGGGAGATGTGGAAAATATTAAACTACCCCGGTGGCAAGCGCACATACGTAGAAAGGTACGTGTCGCACAAGGTCCAGATGACAAGGCCGATAACACTACCCATTACAGGAGGATCTGCGGCACGCATATACCTCCATATAAGGCCAAAGTTTGAAAAGGGCATGTACCTAGAGAATGAATTCTCCATACCTGAGGATCCCATGGAGAGGAAGAAGCCCACACCCAAGAAGAGGGGAAGAGAAGATGAAGCACCAAGTGTGCAGACTGCTCAGACAGTGAGCATGCCAACAACAAGCACCAAGCCAAGCACTTACATGTGGAGGAAAAAGTCCCTGGTGAAGGAGAAGACACTAGAAGTGGAGGCACCTAGGCAACCACTCACCAAGGAAGAGTCACCTAAGGAAGAAGAAGAGGCCGAATCCCCCATCAAGGAGACACCTCTCAGGAAAAAGCAGAGGGTGGAAGAGGAAGCTGACTCGGAGGAGACTGACAGCTTGGAGAAGTACATGGGTAAAAGAGAAGGCGAGAGTGAAGAAGATGATAGCAAGGAAGAAGAGCCTGAGAAGGACCAGGAGCCACATGTGTTCAGCATGTGTACAACTCAGGAGAAGAGAGTGGGGAAGAGAAGTAGGAGTTCATATTCATGCGGCGCAAGGGTGCACAGGATGAGGAAGGCACCAAAGACATGGAAAGGAATGAGGAGGTTGGCGGGGAAAACAGGGAGCTATAAGCTTCACAAAGGAGAAGATCACTGAGGTGGCAGAGAGAGAAGAAAAGAGAATGCTTGAGGCCCTGGTAGACCAAGAGTTAGAGCACAGTGCTGACATAGTGCTAGAGGAAGGAGAGGAAAACACTGATAAGGAGCATGGCAGCATGGGAGGAGGTCCCGCTCTAACAGTGATTTTTTCCCAAAGGCACGCGCTCAGGAAAGAGAGCCCTCGATACAGAACAAAGACAAGTAATGGGCTACATTAACAACTCAAGGAAGGTACTACACGCACACAGTTCCAAAGCACGGTACCCACAGAAAGGCTTTTAGCCATGGGGTCATTTGAGAAGGAGGGTGCTGTACCCCAAAACAAAGAAGATGCTCTCTTGGGTGTTTGAGTCCCACATTGATGAGCCAGACTTCGAAGTCTGCCAAGGAGCGATCATCACAGTACTAGAGTCTAAGGGATCCAATCCCTTGGTGAATTCCCAGGAACTCTCAGATGAGAAAGTTTGTAATGTGCTCAATAAGGTCACGGTCGAGACAGAGGCTAGGCTCTTCATGCGCAATGATAGAATAAGAGTACTGGAGGAGAAACTAGGGAAGAAAGAGGAGGAGCTAGTGGAGAAGACCCAGAGCTTGAAGCAGGAAGAGCTGATCAGTGCACATAGCTAAGGCACAAGTTAAAGGAAGAGAAGACAAAGGTGCAGGAAGTGTACAAGAAGATGGAATCTATCAAGGGCACCATCCTTTTAAAGCACCCAGACTTAGCGCTGCCTACACAGAAGTTACTCATCCCTTCTGGAATGTATAGAATATCTAACATGTGCATCCTCACTATGGAGAGATGACCTTTGGCCCTGGAGTCTGTAGAAGAAGTGGTCACATGCTTAAAGGAGGAGGATAGGTTGAAGGTGGTAGCAGCT
The DNA here is from genome assembly GCA_019776745.2 of Taxus chinensis. Taxonomy (NCBI): domain Eukaryota; kingdom Viridiplantae; phylum Streptophyta; class Pinopsida; order Cupressales; family Taxaceae; genus Taxus; species Taxus chinensis. Next base: position 662,734,293 of record CM034152.1, read on the forward strand.
CATTGCGGAGTACATACTAGGTGCTCGTAGAAGTTAAATTCATTACCCAATCTACTGAGGCCACATATGATACCTGCGCAGATAGGGATAAGGTAACAAGCTCCTTGGTCACCACACTTGAAGCAGAGCTGAAGGAATTCTAAGGAGAAGAACAAAGGAAACATGGTAGAGAGGGACAAGGTTCTTGCCGAAGTGGAAAGCAAATATGAGGTGATTGAAGCTTTAAGGAGCTTAATCAAGGCCTGGCTGAAAGAACTATATCCTCAGATTACCAGGAGGATGGACATGCTCGAAGACCTAGGCAAGGAGATGGAGAAGATCATGGACACTTTGGGCACCCAGGGAATTGGCCTGAGTTTTGATGAGGTGAGCATCCTAGTCGGTGACCTCTGTCAGAAGGCACAGAGCAAGGTCGACATTTGGAACAAGCTGGAGGCAGACTTACGAGAGGGATTTTCCCAACTTGCTTGAATTGATGCCCACCCCATTCTTCATTCTTCCCCTATTCTTTCATTCCTTTATTCTTTTACAAAATGTAAGAATACACCTTGGTTCTTTAAGGAAGCCTACATTCTTGGCTAAGTAGATTGTTTCCACGGATGGAGAACAAGCGTAGTGTGGGGTGATGTTGGACCCCTGGAATATTGGCCAAGTATGAAGGTGTGTAGGCACACAAGGTCCCAGTTATGGAATGGCATGCAAGGAAAAAGCATGCAAGAGAAGGGTATAAGGAAGCATGTAGCACGCGAGACACATGAAAGGATCGGGACTTAGTCATTTTGGACATCCGAGGCAGAACACGTGAAAAGCATGGCCCGGTTGCACGTGGATAAGATGTCAGCCTAGCGACAGGTTGGCCCAGGATGGAGCATGCTTGCGATGGAATATTCTAGAAGAACATCATGGAATAAAGTGGAGAGCTCAGGCCTGGAGAAGCATGCTCACATGGAGGACCACATTCAGACACTTGGCACCAGATCTGAGGGCGCTGGAGGATGGGTTGGTAGTCCAGGAAAGCTATAAATACAAGCGCCTGTAGAGACAGAAAGATAGATATACATATAGACATAGAGAGATATACATATGGAGATATACATACAAGTATCTAGATAGACACCTAGGGAGTGAGTGGAGCTCTGCAGAAATGTTGTGAGGACTCTGTCGGTGAATAGTTGTATTTAGGAGAGAATGCATTAGGCCTAGGGGTTGTAAATTTTCTTTTGGGTAAGCTTAGTTACATTAATTCCAGTGTAATGCATGACTACGGTTTACTTCTCTGCGACCCTCTGTAATGGTTCCATGGATGTAATAAGGTTACCTGTCATAATATATACATGAATATCAATGATTCTGATGCATGTTTCTCTCTTATGAGTTTCTCTTTCCTTTCATGCTAAGTATGAATGCTTGTGTGTTTCTTTCTGTCACAATACGTGTTATGGATTCTGTTAAACACTCGGTCTGAAGTGACTACAAGGATCTAGAGGCCGTTCTGAGCCCTATGGTTCTTGTATGTCTTAAAACTTCCCTTCTGAAATCTCTTACACTAATCATAGATGATGTTTCCCACTAAACTCACATAAAAGAGAGACTCGGTACCCGCGCGTGCCTCAGGTGAGCACTCAGCTTTCACTGGGTGATAGATTGGTGTGCATGGGGTTCCTTTCTTTTGTGATAGGAGTAAAAATGTTTCCTCAGGTGAGCGCTAAGCTTTCACTGGGTGATAGGTCGATGCGCATTGGGTTCCAAAGTGTTTTCCACAAGGATCATCAGTTACAAAAGGACTGAGAAAGGGAATAAGAGGATGAGCAGAATAGCAACATTCAGAATTATAGATAGCAGAATAATTCTTTATGTATGCGAAGTTTCAAGGAATTTAAGACAAGATCATTTGCATTGGCTGAATAGGATTAAATTTAAAGACACAAAGTTCTGTAAATAACCTTCTTCAGATTCATTAATCAAGGACACAAAGTTCCTTCTTGGTTATACAGATCGCTGTATTGGCAAAACCGGACAGTATGCAATCAGAGAGACTAACAAATTAGAGACAAAATGATCTTCACAATATTAAATGGAAAACACAGAAATAACAGAGATTCAGATAGACAATGAATAGAAAGCCCTTTGTATTGATTTCTTTAAGATCTATTTACACTTTCAGAAAATATGCCAAGTTCTTCCTTTTTCTCAAAATGGCGCAAAGAAGGCCATTATATAGCTTACAATTCGGTTACTCTCGTAACCGTTTCTTTTAACTAGAGAATAGTTAAGGAATGCCAAACGCAATTCTTAACTAATTACATGGAATACGAAAGGAATGGCGAGAAGAGAGAAGGAAGGGGAAGGAGACAGGTGGCCAGTTCTGAGAGGGACCCACTATCTTTGGAAACCGCTGCTTGAGTTTTCCTCCACGTCTCAGCCATGTCCTTGCCACGAGGGACACACCAGAAATTTCATCTTGAGGATGACAACGAATATCTTTGAAAACTGATGTAACCGGCGTCTTGAACTTCGTCCTTCGTAACTGCTTCTTTAGTTCTCCCAAGCTTCCTCCAGGAGCTTGATCTTCATATTGATAGTAACAGAGCTGTAAACCAGGCTCGGAAAGGAGTTTTCAAAGGGGAGGGGGACATGCGCGGGTTTTCAAATTGCAAGGGTTCGAAACATGTAGAATTGCCAAGGAGGTTTTACCCGTTATATAGCCGTTGAGGAGAGAGAAGGATAATCAATGCGCATTTGAATTCATATTTTGAAAAACAACATATTCGGGTAGAGTGGGGAAAAACTAAGTATGAATGACCGTTGGTTCACTTGGGACAAGTGAGACGCGAATGCGCGAAACACGCGGCTCGGCCGATTCGGGCGAACGGGGGAGAGGACGCACAAATGCATTTTGGGACATTTGGGATGAAAAAGAGCGAAGTGCGCGACTCGGGAGTTTCGGCCGAAAATGGGACAGCTTGCACTTTTAACTTTGGGACATTCGGGACAAAAAGTTCCCGAAGTACACGGTTCGGGTGTTTCGGCCGATCGGGGAACAGAATGCACTTTGGAACTCGGGACAGTTGGGACGAAACGGGCGAATCGGCCGAAAATGGAACAGAGTGCCTTTAAGTTTGAACTTGAGAAATTGAGACAAAATTTCCGGAGTACGCGACTCGGCCGGTTCGGGTGAAATTGGAACAGAGCGCACTTTTGAAATTGGGACATTTGGACAAGAAAGTGCGAAGTACGCGTTCGGCCGAAATTGGAACATCTCGCACAGTAACTTCGGGACACTTGGGACAAAACTTCCGACGGGCCCAAAAATGGGACAAATTCGGAGGGTTTTCGGCCGATCGGGGGAACAAAATGCACTTTCGTACTTGGGACAAGTTGGGACAAAAATGTCCGACAGGCCCGAAATACTTACAGAATGACCTAGAACTTAGATTTTTTTTCGACTTCAGACTTTTTCCACACCACCAGCTCGACAGAAAAGACATTTAAACTCAAAATTTTGAAATTTTTACTTTTGACAGAGCGGGGAATTTTGAGTGGACAACGACATATAATCCATTCATTACATCCATTCATATCCTCTTCTAATCCATTCATTCAAAAAATTTATCATCTTGCACATGTTGTAAGATAATAGTACCTACTACAACCGTGTGACCTTGATCTATCATTACCTCAAAAATTCAAGCACAATTCTCCTCCTATAGATCCACACACTTAATCATCTTGTGGTGAAGACCCTAAGCATGTGCTTTGACACTTTTGGTAATGTTATCTTCACACTCATTTCCATCCCCCCATCAAGCCACTAGTGATTCTTAACCCCTGGAGAGTTTTCAAGGAAGTGGAAGCTCTTTGTGCAAAAGAAAAAAATCCAAATAGCAAAAAGTCAAAAATCATATCAAAATTAAAAATATCAAATAAAACCCACCTTAAGACTCTCTCTAGGATTTTTTCTAGCAACTCTACCAGGGTTATGGATTCCTATTTGGCAGTAGATAAATGTTGTGAAAAGAATCATATGTATCTCTGTTGGGGATATGGATATGTGGCTGACAACGAAGAAATGCATGGCTAAACCTTCTATTCACTTTCAATCAACCTACTCGACTTAAGAACTCCTTATACATTGGCTAGTTTGTCTTTACATACTACCCATCAAGTCTTCACTTCAAGTGGTAATTAACCATCACAAATGTTATCCAATTTACCCCTCCCCCATGGGAAAAATTAGACAACAGGGACCTAGTAGGACCTAGACACCAGACAAGGCACCTAAATTTGAATTGGTGTTACTAGTAGTTTTCAGGGTCTCAGGGGAACATTTAGTGGATTCCTGAAGTGAAAATAATATTGTGGAATTTCTTACTCTTGTGGGTTTTGGAAAGACTTAGATTTTATTAAGAATTGGAAAAATGGACCCTGGTGGGCCCACCTTGGTCAAGATAAGTAAAAAATGCCAAAACCAAACTTCAGGCTCGAAATTCATGTACTCAGTGTTCGGAGGCCCCCAGGTTTGCAGGATTTCAAAAAATGCAAAAGGTTAGGATCCAAGGGAAAATGTTGTAAAAGGGCCCATTAAAGGGCACAGAGCTAGAACAGAGCTCACCAAGTAGCTCGACGAGCTACTCAATCAGCTGGCCAAGTTTTAGAGGCCCCTCGAAAAGGTTGGAGTGGCATGGAGCAATAAGCCTAGAACCTATCTCGATGGTGAGCTTGTTGACATTGGGTTTGAAGGAAAGTGGGATAGGAAAGCTCCCCTAGCTCACCATGCCAAGTTTGAATGTTTTGAGGGGGAGCACATGACTTGTGAAGGAAACTTGATGCAATAACGAAATAATCAGATCACAAAATCCTTTACCCTTATTCATGGCTATGATTCTACTACTCAAACATGCATTAGCACCATCACCTTACCTTTACAAGTGGGGCCGAAAACCCTTCCCACTTTGTTCTATATGCTTGATACATCATTTCATTTCAATTGTCTACTTAGTAGACCATGGATTCACGTTGTCCATGGTGTTCCTTATATGGTTCATCGGTGCGTTAAATTATTACATTATGGATATAAGAATACTATTTCCACTGACCCTGACCCATTTAAGTTCTGTGACATTGACCCAATCATTGCCATTTCTATACCCCCACTTAATCCAATTCCATACCATAGTATTGATACATACGATTTCGATGAATCCAGTGCATTCATTACCTCTTCTACCTCCACATCCACCCATGTCATCCCTACCCATACCATTGATCTTATTTCTCCTACTATATCTCCCTCCATCACTACCACTATTCAACCCTTTACATATTCTTCTAGTCGTACATCCACCACACCTCCTCCTAATATCCTTAATGTTGTCCAACAAGATAATTTCCACACCAATGATTTTGATGATGAGGTAGATGTCATAGAAATTATTGATAAAAATTTGTGTAACCTCGAATTTACTCCTCTTGAGATCTAATAATCCTATTTCTAAGAAACCTTTGTTATTATCTCGGGTGAATATCAGTTCAAGAAACCTCATCCCTCTACTACAACCATGTTTCCTTTCCAGGAAAATATACATACGTTAGACCTCATGTCACCTCCTCCATCTCCCTAGGTCACATCTGGTCTGTAAATCAACCATTCACATGTAATTTACTCATACATGATTTTTATTGGCCTCATATTCCATTTTATCCCACTTACAATGATATTTTTTGCACACATGAAGGCTTAACTCAATTAGGATTAAAACTTATTAATCCCCCCCATTCTCCCCACTTGTCTCATGGATATGTACACATCACTACTTATTTTGGCCTCTATGTCTTCCATTTATATGGATTTCTTGCACATACTCATTGTTCCTCTCCACTCACCATCAGAAAATCTTGGCTTGACTATATTGGTGGCACCCTCGACCCCAAACATATTACTATTACATTTCCTATATCTTTTTGCCATATGTCTATTTGCAATGATTCCTTCCTTGGCTATGCCCAAAATGTAACTCATTGGTATCCACATGATTGTCTGCAACGCCCCTTTACTGATGAAGAATATGATATGGGCAAGTATAATTTATGTTGCACGGGATCTTTCTATGATCAACCTCACATTATCGCATATTATTTCTCAAATATATATCATATTGGTTATGACCCTGAAACTGATGATCTCCTTGATGATTTTAATTAAATCCTAACCTCACACTCAATTGGGGGGAACTCCACTTCCCCCTCATTGGTCACATCTTGGTGACTCTTTCTCTATCTCTCATTCTCCATGATTCATGTCTACCTTTCCAAGAGCTATCACATCACCCGGTACACACACAACTCGATGACACACTCGTGTTATCCATGTTCATACATGATTTTTGAGGGCATTAAATGAACCTCACTTGCACTCTTGGGGGCATCACACTTCCTTCCCCCCTCCATCACTACTCGATGCCTCTATCATCTACTCATAGCTTATCTACTAAAATTCACACTCCATGGTTGATGATAATTCTTGTCTAGCATCTAATCTCAATCACATATAATAAATTTGTTACCGATGACGCACTCTTGTTATATGGTTTATACTTGATTGTTGATGGCGTAATTCCTAAATGGACCTCATGTCACACACATCCGCTGGGGGGAAATTTGGCTCCCCTCATCTAGACATCTTACATATCGCAACACACCCTCACTTTCACATGACATCTATCTATCTTGGTTATATTTAGTCTTGTTAGATTATACTATTTACATGCTACACTTTGTTTTCTATGGTACAGTCAGATTCTTAGTATTTTATTATATTTTTCTATACACAACATACGCATTCACATGGTATCTTAAGGTGAATGTAGGAATTTTACAGATTCTTTCAGGATGAATGATGCTTGACATTGCTCTTTACCAGTCCTTCCGAGGCTCTTGGGGGCATCTAAATTTGCTACTCTCATACTCAACACTCATAGGTCCTATTGTTATAATCTTTCCTGCTTCTTATTACTATCACTATTAATTTTTTTCAATATATATAGGCCTTGACATACTACTTATATTTCTAACATGTTAACAGGTGTTTCATGTGTAGCATTTACCTTGTAGGATTCTATACAACCATGGTTCTCTATTACTTTTTACTTACTATTATTTTCCACTGTTTACGGGATATTCCCTATGTCTTGCTTGATAATTGTTTTCTAATGGTCGTTTTGTCCCTGATTTTCTTGTGACATTGTGAGCGATGTCCCATGTATGCAACCCACTTTTCATAGTACCTCTTGTATTAATATTTATTTTCTACATTGTATTCCATTGCATGTTATCTCTTTTACAGTAACACTTGTTTGTTAGTCTATATCGATTTTATGTACCTTGGATTCTACCTTGCACATCCCCTATCCCCTGTAGGTATCCACTCCATAATATTTATATATGTTTCAGGTCCTCTCATTTGTCAAATATAACCCAAACGAGGTGGAACTAGTGGGAGAACAAACCACCCTTCCAGTAACATAGATCTCAAAAATATAACAACACAATACTGTATTGGCATAGGCACATAGTTACATATTGGTCTAGAATCAACTTGGACCAAAAACACAGAGAAGACACTAGCACCCAGTAACAGATAATAATATTTGGCACTTGTGTCCCAACCTGGGCACTTGTGTCTAGGAAAAAAGAAAGTTTCTCAGTTCATAATATTTTCCAAAATATTAGAATACAGATCTAAAGTATCAGTCACTTTGCCTTCAATTAAAAAATTCATTCAAATGGATACAATTATGTTATAAATCAAGACATTTCAATTTGTAGTGGTATTTATCATTTGAGAAGCATCATGGAAGGAGATAAAAATAGACCTCTCTCCCCAACACTCTTATCTTCGTGTAATATTGCCCAAAAAACTTGTCATTGGCATGAGATCAACCAAAAAACTTGCTCTTGGAATGAGATCGCCCAAAAACCTCAACATTGGCTGCAAAACGCTCAAATATGTGGCTCAACGCTTTTTTGGTTGGGAATTGATAGCTCCCAGCCCTCTACAACAATATCTCCAAACAAAACATGACAAATTTCTATCGTATACTCTCTCATACATCATGCACACTATTTCCTTAGTTACTACTTTTAGATAATCATACATACGTTTCTCTGATTTTTCACATACGGGAATTTGACTACTCTTTTACTCTTCTTTTGTAGGTTCATCCTTACAAGAAACAAGAAGAATCTCACATCTACAAGAACAATATCCAACAACATGCTACTACATATATAATTCAGCCCTAGGGTCCACCTCCTTTTCCTAGTTGTCATGCTTCACATTATGACTACATCACACTTCACATGGCTACTTGTCCACTTAGCACACTATCGGATACACTTATCCTTAAATCTATGCACTTGGTACATTTCTAAGTCCTAAATCGTACTAATGTATACATGATTCCTAAGCAAGAAAAACTAGTGGTTGAAAACTCCGTTTGGAATTTTAGTTACTTTATCTCTCACACTTTACTTTCCTTACACATCTTACAACTATGATAGCATGTGACTTATTTATCTTTTAATGGCCTTAGACACTAGCACCTAGTCAGGAAAGAAGCACATAGACGGTCCTGTTCCTCTTGGATGCTATTGTACCTCTCTTTCTTATTTTCACTCTTTTGGTTCCTTTTCACTTCTTGGTCACATGTTCAACACTTTGGGTCATCCTTTCAGTTGTAAATTACGAAATTCAAAAAATAAATCATATATATTCTTAGTTACTTCTCTCAAATAAGGGGCCAAACACTATACGTGTTATCGATCATCACCTAAGCTTGCACAAAGTCATAAAATTGCTAAAAAGTATACATCTAACACATACATACAAGGGACAAGGATTTCATTGGTATTCATACACAAAATAGGAGGGGATTTCATTATATTCCATCACACACATTCTATATATTCAAAAATCTATATCTAGCCCCCTATCATCATGTAACTTGCACAAGGGAAACCTAGGGCATGGAAAATACACACACACACACACACAGAAATACATGGAGTATGAGATGTAGTGCAATGATTAGTCATAAGATCACTCTTCGGGTGACCGTCAGGGTCAGTCTGACTACCCATTCTACATATTTTTTTTATTATATTTGATGTCATTTATGGGCATGTGTAGGTAGTCATATGTTTTGCAGGTTATAGGTATGAATGATGATCCAACAACAAAACTAGAGTGAAAAAGAGAAACTAACTAATATCCTCTGACCTAGAAAAGAACAGATTCCAAACAATCTTAGTAGACACAGGTGCCCAAATAATTGTCTGAGTTCTGAACCTTCATCGATCCTTTGTGACATTGTTCCTAGACTGTTCTAGTAGACACACAATACAGATCATTCCCAGGTTTCATGGAATCAAATAAGTCATCACCCCTCTCTCATTTTCTTAGATATTTACATTATTAAATGCTTATTGATTGTGAATTACTATAGTTTATCACCAAAATATATATTTTTTACATTAGTTACTCTGAAATTAGATTTAATTCAAGTTATATTAAATCATGAACATATAAAAGGTGGATGTAATAGTCAATGCATAAAACTAACCTTGGAAAGAGAATGCACGATATGGATGATGGAACCTAGAGATAG